>PVHT021183517.1:4045561-4079214 GCA_004024745.2 Catagonus wagneri
CCCGCGTTGCTGTGGCTGTGGTGAAGGCCAGCAGCTACAGCTCCTGTTAGACCCCTAGCCTGGGAACCTCCATATGCCGCGGGTGTGGCCCTAGATAAGGCAAAAAGACAAAAACAAATGGTGTTCTGATCACTCTCTGCTCCTTTGGGGAATTTGGGAGACAAACCAGATCTGTGTGGACACACCTGCAGGACTAGAGCCACATCATGCACGCATACTCATTTGAAAATAAAGCCCGTGGCTGGTTCCTGCACAATTAGAGGAATCGTTGTAGCGCGACGTCCAACGGGGAACAGCGTCATGATACAGCTGGAGCCTCTGTGTCACGCTCGGCCGCCCTGGGCCCCGGGAGCCTGGGCTCTCAGGTGAGAGGGCATCTCCACTCACCACGGATTTCCAGGCTTGCTCAGTACACTGGACAGAGCCGTCGAGGAGCAGCTGAATTCCAGCCTGCCCTCTGTTCAGGTTCCACAGAAACGCTGCAGAGCTGGCCTGACTCCCGGGCCGACCCAGGGCAGATGAGGTCACGTCCAGAACCGTCACTCCCCTCTCCAGCTTCTCCAGGAAACAGCAGCTCACCAAAAGTACCTCCTGAGCCTCAAGACTGGAACTTCTTTTTTCTTTTTCCTCTCCTTAAGGCCACACCCGCGGCCTGTGGAGGTTCCCAGGCTAGGGGTCGAATCAGAGCTGCAGCCGCCGGCCTACACCACAGCCACAGCGACGCCAGATCCTTAACCCACCGAGCAAGGCCAGGGATGGAACCCGCATTCTCAAGAAGACTGTGTCGGGTTCTTAACCCACCGAGCCACAACGGGAACTCCAAGAACATTTTTTCTGAGCTGCAGACTTTGCCACCTCCCCCCACAGCCACAGTGAACTTCCCAGCCCACTAGCTTCAACCAGAAAAAGAAAGTCGCATCTGGTTCGTACCGCTCCACTCGATGGAGAGCCCAATGAAGATACCACTTCCGGTGACCAGAAAATAAACAGGGAAATGGAGTCAACATTCTACAGCTGTAACACAGAAAATCAAAAAAGAGAAACGCTTTTGTAATGAAAATATGTGGAATCTAAAATATGGCACAAATGAACCTGTCTACAAAACAGGAAAGACCTAAAAACAGACTTGCGGCTGCCAAGGGGGGAGCGGAAAAGAATGGGATGGACGGGGAGGGAGCTTGAGTCTGGTCGATCCATTGCTGAGAATGGACAAGCAATGAGGCCCTATGGTACAGCACAGGGGACTCTCTCCAGTCTCTTGGGATAGAACATTCTGGAAGATGATATGGGGAAAAAATGTATATATATATGCATGACTGGGTCACTCTTCTGTACAGCAGAAATTGACACAACATTGTAAATCAACTGTCCTCTATTTAATAAAAGAGAAGTCACCCTCACTCTGCCACTTGACCCTGCTACTGAGCTGTCTGACATGCACACTCAGCCACAGCCTAGAAAGCCGGTGCCTCTGCCCTTACAGTGATGCCCACGTCACCTGCCGTAAGTCCTGCTATTCAGTTAATGGGAATATCGGGGACCTTGGTATAGAGATTTTTAATGCTTATGAACTGAATTTGATAATTCGACTCAGAAAGGACTCCAAGAACTCAGCAGAGCTCTCCCTGCTAAAGGTCATCATCACAGAGTCGCCAAAAAAGGATACTCAGCGTGGGAATTCCCATCGTGGCTCAGTGGAAATGAATCTGACTAGCATCCATAAGGACACAGGTTCGATCCCTGGCCTCGCTCAGTGCATTAAGGACCCGGCGTTGCCCTGAGCCGTGGCATAGGTCACAGACACGGCTCGGATCTGGCGTGGCTGTGGCTGTGGTATAGGCTACAGCTCCGATTCGACCCCTAGCCTGGGAACCTCCACATGCCACAGGTGCAGCCCTTAAAAAGACACACACACAAGAAAACTCCTCAGCATGTAAATGAATTCAAAGTGGAGAAGGGCAGTTCTACATTTTGAAGAAAATAAGATTAACCGAAAGGAACTGAGAGAGAAAATGAATATCAAGCTAGAGTGGGAAAAAAAAATCTTGAAAAATAAAAGCATGAGAAAGCTGAGTCATTTCTGACAGCATTTCAAGGCCCCGTGGAAGTCCCCAGCAAGAGCGTAAGAGGAGGTAACGTCCATCACTTCTTCCCGGAGCCAGCCAATCACATCCAGCCCTGTGGTGATGGGCGGTGTCACGAGGCTGAGGTGATGACACTGGGATGTGGAGTAGAAGACGTGACCTTCCTTTGAATTTTATTTTATTTTATTTTATTTTATTTATTTATTTTGGCCACACCGGTGCCCTGCCAGGGAACCCCGTAGTAGTGACAATGCCAGATCCTTCACCCACCAAGCCACCCGGGAACTCCGGCCTTTCTTTGATGCTGACGGCGTGCTATGTGGCAACTAGATTAAACTGACCGGAATCACGTGAGACCAGAAGGGAGAGAGTCTTGGATGCCTTTTGGCCTCGGATGCAGGGATCAACGGTGAGACCTCCTTAAAAATACTACAAAGATACGTGAGTTTCACATTCAAGATCACCTTTCTGTTCTGAAAACCCAAACACCCATGTCTTAGGCCCAGAAAGTAAAATGCAGTGACAGGATGTGAAACTGACCGAAGAGCCTGCTCCCGTGTCACCGTGATGTTAAAGGAAAGTGCAGAAAAGTCCAGCAGCAGAGCGCATGCTGAAGTTTTCTTCGATGAGATCTCTGAGGTTTTTCTAATTATCATACTCAACTGTTATTAACAACAATAGAAAGCACAGTTTAGATATGTGCTTTAGTGGGTTTTGTTTTTTGTTTTTTTTTAATGCAGGGCTTCTTTGGAGAGTTCTGAAATTTCCATAGCAGCTGCATACTTCAGTCCCGGTGGCATTTGGGGAAACACTCGTCAAATCCATATTTGGAGCCAAAACTGCCTGTGTGAAAACAAACTTTTTCCCCCATTGTTGAGTGAAAATTCCATGAGCAAAAAATTCTTGCCCTGTGTCCAGTGGAAATACGTATTTCCACTGAAAATATTACCCTAATGCGTTGGCTCGCGGTGTTTACGCTGGAAACAAGGGGTCCCATGTCCCGCTCTCCTTTGCTTTTTGCTCCTTTCCCCACCTCATCCTCCACAATTTACCGAGAGACTGGGAGTGACCTGGCAGAAAATCAACATGGCAAGTGCTCCCTCTCGGTCACCGGGAGCCCGTCCCCATAACCCGCCCTCCTCAGCGCACCTGTTCCCCACCCCCCGACCCCCCACCGTGGTGTAACGCGCTTTGAGGAATAGTGCAGAGGCTCTGACTTGTAGCTGTGGCGAAGGCTCTTGGCACCACCTATTTATAGACTCTGGCCCAACTGGCTGAAGGAAGTCTGCTCTCAGCCAATTCAGGTCTCAGCTGCAGTTTTCAGCTTTGATCAAAGCTGAAGCCCATATCGTCATTACATCATGTGTGAGCTCGGGTCTGGGAAGACCAAGAAGGAGCCCAGATGGGACACTGAGCGGGGCTGGGCCACCTGCTCCCCCCATTAAGAGGGGAGGCAAGGGTGCAGCTGACTGGCTCAGGGATGGGGTGTGCGGTGGGGGAGAGGGGCCGGGGAGGACTGGAGGGGGGCCTCGGAGGGGCTGGAATTCCACCGCACCTGCCAGCCTCTGACTTGGCACTTTGAGGAAAATAAGAACCCAGCCCCCAAGGACTTAGCATCTGCAGGGGGAGGTCCCAGGCACTCAGAGACACAGCTAATTCTGATGTATTTCAGGCCAATGGAGGCACAAACAAAGAAACAACTAAGAACCCTGAGGAATATAGAGAAGGAAACAAAGAAACATCAGAAGGATGATCTGCAAGGGTAGCCGGGTTGCAAAATCGTCCAGAAAAGGGAACGTTAAGGAGGATTTTAAGAACAGCTTCCAGGACCTCTTCTCCCTCCAGTCAAATCCATTTATTGAGTACCTACCAATACAAGCACTTACTGAACACCTACTACATGCGAGACACACAAATAAAAAAAGGAAGTATCTGCCCCTCGGGACTTGAAGACAGCAACTCCAGCCAAGGTGGAAAAGAGTTTGTGAGAAGTTATTTGCTCCTGCAAAGCACCAGAGGAGTGTGGAGGCCAGAAGAGCCCCGATGGGGAGAATCCGGAGGGCTTCCTGGAGAAGCTGCTGTCTGCAATGAGCCTGCGGGGGGGCGGGGGGGGATGGGATTTCAGCTGGCCGGGATGAGGGCTTATTTGGGGCTAGAGTCTTGGGAGCCTCGAAGGGTCACAAAGCCAGGCCCAGCGCTCCCTCGCTTTACCGGGGAACTGAA
Source organism: Catagonus wagneri (assembly GCA_004024745.2). Lineage (NCBI taxonomy): Eukaryota > Metazoa > Chordata > Mammalia > Artiodactyla > Tayassuidae > Catagonus > Catagonus wagneri. The sequence continues at coordinate 4,049,869 of PVHT021183517.1, forward strand.
GCAGGGAGTCTCCCTGCCTGCAGGCCGCACCAACCCCGAACACACACCCTGTGGCCTCTTAATACCGGGGCTATTTGGAGTTCTAGCCCCCTTGCCCGCAAGGAGGGTGTCGGCACTCAGCAGTCACTGGGGCAGCCGGCAGCCCAGGAAGCGGAGAGAGTCGGGGCGAAGGCAGAGTGACCCTGCCCCAAAGGCTTGCACAGCCCCGTGTCTCTTCCTCGCCTGCACTTCCTCTTCAGCCTTCCGGGGGGGGGGGGCACCTCTTCGCGTGTAAGTTTCTCCCCCGATCGCCCCAAACGCCAGCCGGTTCCCCCCACCTTCCTAACATACTGAGCATCCTTACGCAAAGCTACTTAACTGCTCTCTGCCTCGCAGTCCTCCTCTGTCAATGAGGATGCTGAAAAATGGCCTCTTGTAGGATTCTACTGGAGATGAAATGGGTTGGCGCTTCCCAGGACACTTAGCACCGAGTGAGTTATTTTATCTAGAAAATTCTAGTTATTACTAGTTTTTACTTTCTTCCTATGTGATTTCCCCCACACTTATGACCTCATCGTAATCTGTAAGCTGAGAACCCTGTAGTCTGTCTCCCAGGCTCATCTCTCTCCTAATGGTCAGCCCCGGACAGCCAAAGTTTTTGTGGACATCACCCTGTCACCTTCCCAATCTGAGAGTCACAGGCCCCTCAAACTTTGCAGCCCCATCTAAGACTGAACTCATTGTCTTTCTTCAACACTTTCTCTTTCCTCCTGAGCTGGGTAAATGGCCCCGCCATCCAGCAGTTACCCAGCGTGGTCACCCTAGGCTTCCCCTTCGTTTGCTAGCCGATAAACAGACCTGACTGACTAAAACATCATCACCAGATGATTTCCTTCCCGCTCCCGCCACCCTGCACTTTCTATTTCTCCTCCATCCATCCGCTGCACCTTCAGCCTGGATCCCCCCAAACTTGGCTCCCACACAACAGCCAACACACACGTCTAATCAAAGCCCTCTGCACTCCACGGCTCTCCGGGTAATGTTTGCACTCTGTCAGCACACGAGGCCCCGTAGGCTCTCCCGACTTACTCACTTTCATAAACGTGGGCTCTGCACACTTAGCATGGAGCAGGCTCTCCATGAATGACGGGAATAAATGAATGAATGAATGCATGAATGAATGAATAGATCTTTCATAGGGTCCCCATCAGAACTTTCCTCTGGCCCTTCTGAACTCTTTCTGAGTCCCTGGAATGTCATCCAGGAAGAAAGCCCTGTGCCGGCCCTCATGCCAGTCCGGCTGGCTTCCTGCTGGGCCACCAGCTTCCCGGCCTTTGGGTCCATCTCCCCAATCAGAGAACCTTTCCTAAGAGCCCTTTGATTGCTGTTCGTCCCTAATCTCAGAGTTCCTTCCAGTCCAGAATTATTCATGCTTATCTAGAAGTCTCTGCAATAAAACCTAGGCACTGCCTGGTCTAAAGCAGGCATTCCATTAATGATTTATTTACGCAGCGGTGAATGGATCGAATGCCAACTATGTCGCATAAATAACACCAGCAGAGGGAGAAATCAGTGTGGCTTCTCTTTTTTTCCTTCCGGCTTTATTTCCCTAGGCCTGTCCAGTGCAGGTCACGTTCTGCCTTGGGAGAAAGGAACAAAGGTTGTTTTCCTCCACCTGGTCCCTTCTGCCAGACTTGGTTCCTGCTGCCGCAGTGACAGGCTCTTGGAAGGGTTACCTTTCTCTAGAATTTCTCATGGTGATTAAGAACTATAATTGCCACTGCGCAGTCCAGTTGAGCGCAGAGAAAGCCAAGCAGCATTCACCAGTGGACTTTAAACGCTGACAGTTGAAACAGCCGAGAAAAGTTCATTAAGCACCAGCAATAAAAAGCGCAGGGGGGAAAATCGAGACAGAAAACTCCCCGGGGCATTGCAAGAGTAGGCCTTTGTGATGAAACGTTCCTGGAGGAATCTGGGGAAATGATATTATAAAACTGTAGCAGACAGCAGGCTGGAGCACCAAGCTCGAGCAGAGGGCTGGGGACAGACAGCAACGTTCTCGGGAAGGGAAGCCTTTGGTTGGCTGCACCCCCAACCCGACTGTCACTTTTATCGCCACCCCACCCCCAACTCCCGCATAGGCTTTCAGGAGCCTGAGAAATTGTGGAAGCACATGTCCCTACTCTGAGTTTGCCCTTGAAAACCAAGCGAAGGGCGTCAGGTCCATTTTGACACTTTGGGTCTGATTGTTTTTCTAAAGGAGCCAGGGGTTAACAAAACCTTGATCACAATACCGTGACTGACTTTTAATAAAAGGGATTGTTTTCCCGCAATACGAGCTGTAAAGCTGCTTCTTTGAAAAGGCAGAGTAAAAGCACCCTCCAGAAACCAGGAGAAACCCAGATCGTGTCAGACGTCCCTGAACCGAAGGCGCACCAGAGTATACCAGCTAAGTGTGGTGCCCAGGTTCTGCATATGGTCCAAAGCAGGGCATTTCCCCCCCTTTTCTTTTTCCTTTCTTTTTTATGGCTGCACCTGCAGCATATGGAGGTTCCCAGGCTAGGGGTTGAATCGAAGCTGCAACTGCCGGCCTACGCCACAGCCGCAGCAACGCGAGATCTGAGCCGCATCTGCGAGCTACGCTGCAGCTTGAGGCAACACCAGATTCTCAACTCACTGAGCAAGGCCAGGGATCGAACCCAAATCCTCATGGACACGATATCGGGTTCTTAACCCGCTGAGCCACAACGGGAACTCCCAAAGCAGGATATTCTCGAGAACAGAGAAGGTGTGAACCAGTCCTGCCCAAACAAATGAACAAGCACTGTCCCCTGGCTCTTTGAACGGTGTCCCTGTGAACCAAACCCTCGGGTAAAGAGGACCAGGTATGCCTAGATTAGAAAGTCCAAAATGTACCTTTCTAAAAAGAACGTTTCACTGGACTTAGTTCTTGGAATCTTCCTGAGGTTGTTTCAGCCCAAATTACACAGACATCCCTCATCAGCAAAAGCAGACGATAAAATATGGGAAGAACAGTAAGAGAACCAGGCCAGGGCTCTGGTGAAACTCTTTCGCCACACCAGCGAGCTTCTGCAAACAGGAAAGCATTTAGCAAGAGATACGCAAGCTGGTGAGCGCGGCAGCCAGAGGATCCCAAGGCGACTGTCAGCTGGTGCCCGTCAGTGTTTCTCCCCTTTAACAATAAGCCAGAAAAGCGAAGCCTGGCCTCACGTGGCCAAGCATCCCTGCGTGGCAAAAAAGAATCTGTACCCCAAACAGGTGATGCTGGAAAAGAAGTGACAGTCGTACACGGAACATTTGCGCTGGTGACTTGAAGGCTTCCTTCAGGACTTTGGAACCAACTGGCCGACTCTAAGGCTCTGCCCTTGTCTGTGATTTCAAGGTCAGGGAGTTGGAGACCTCTTTCTTCCAGGCCAGACACCCCCCCAACACACACTCAATAAAAACACCCTAAAAATCTGAAATCAAGGTGACCATGATTTTTTAAAAAGGAGAGGGACTCTCTTGTAACATGCTCTTCTCTTCACTAGTACATTTTCACTCCTGGATCTTCACATCAAAAAATTAAATGATTCATTCATTCATTCACTGAAAAAGACCCGAATCCTCCTGACCGTGGTCCGTGCAGACCTAAAGGCCAGAGGAGTCGGCAGCCCTGACACCTCCGCCTCGGTGCCGTCATCTCGTGATGGTGGCGGAGCCTAGTCAGGCAAGTGAGGGAAGCGTCGTGGGGGAGTTTTTCCTGGGAGCTGGTTTCTCCTCCGCAGCACGGCCATCACCGAGAAGCCGGGGCAGCTGGCTCGGGCAGCCGGCAACGTGCACCTGACGAGAGCGAGCGGCCCGCCCTTCTGGGCTCAGCACACCCACTGAGGGGTGTCCAGAAAGTCCTGCATCTCCCAGAACCCGGCCTCTGACTCAGTTGCTCCTTAGATGGAGACAGGGCGAGAAAGCAAGCAGCTGAGAGCTCAGCTGCTCCGAGCCTCCCGGTTTAATACTGTACTCTGCCTGCACCCTGCAAAAGAAACGGAAGTCCCTCGCATTCCGTTTCCCATCGGTCATCTTCACCCATCCTCCACTGCCCCTTCCCCAGGCAGGTTTCACACGAGGCTGAGCAGAACCTGAGACTGCGACCTAACGTAAAACTTCACGAACCCAGAATCTGCCGATTAGAAATCCATCACGCTGGGCGGAGGTTAGGCTTTGCCCCGGAATCCTCTTCTTCTCTCACAGAGCAATTTATTTTTTTTTTATATATATAATTTATTTTTTATTTTTTTGCATTATAGCTGTTTTACAGATTTCTGTCAGATCACAGAGCAATTTAAATGTATAAATAGCATTTGGGGGAGAGGGAGAAGTGTCAAAAGTCACCAGAGAAGACATCATTTCACCACATCTCAGGCACTCACTTGCAAATAATTGTTACAGGAAATAAGCCATGCTTAAATATTCAGTGTCTCAGCTCCCTAAAGACTCTGAAAGACAACACCTCTATCTTGGTTGTGTTACTGTAATTCTTTCAAACAGTCTGTAATTCTGACGGCTTGTTCCCTGAATTACTGCCAAGGAATTGCCACCTTGTTGAATCTGAATCAAAAGGGGTCCTATGTCTAATAAACATCAACAACTGAATTTTCCAGCGTTTGACGCTAGTCTCCTGGCAGAAGTGGGACTGATGGAGCCGCTTTTCATAGTTAAAAGTGAAGATCCACACACTTGCAGTCGCTCTGTCACTGAGCGCTGCCTCTGTGTGCACCCTCAGGCCCTGGGCTCTACAGAGGATGCAAATCCAACTGGGGAGCCAAAACGGGAACCTTTGAGAATAACTGCATCCCAAATTCCATGGTACTGAGCCCGAGCCAAACAGAAAATCTCAGAAAAGTGGAGCTCCCACTGTGGTGCAGTGGGTTAAGAACCCAGCTGCCGCGGCTCGGGTCCCTGGGGAGGCACAGGTTCAAGCCTCGGCCCAGTGCGGCGGCTTAAAGGATCTGGCGTTGCCCAAATTATGGCGTAGGTCACAGCTGTGGCTCAGCTTCAATTCCTGGCCCAAGAACCTCCATATGCCCCAGAGTAGCCATTAAAAAGGAGAAGAAAAGGAAAGAAAATCTCAGAAAAGCAAGAGATTGAGTGGAACGTACGAGACATGGCGTGTGCTGGGAGAATCCTCCCACACCTCCCTGTGTCACCTGTGTCACCTGTGTCATCTGTGTCATCTGCCAAACTCAGCTCGACAGCTCCTCCGTGGGGCCCTCTGGGGGCCCTGGTCCTTTTGTTCCAGGGACCCCGTCCGTGTGCCTACCATTTGCACCACCCTGGACGAGTCACCGTATGTGCGGGTATCTGTCTCCACAGCCAGCCTGTTCCTCAGGGAGTTGTGAGCGTCTCTGACCAGGAACCAGGCACACACTAAACACTCTCTCTCTCTTTTCTTTTCCTTTTTTTTTTGTATGTTTGCCTTTTCTAAGGCCGCACCCGCGGCATACGGAGGTTCCCAGGCTAGGGGTCGAATCAGAGCTGTAGCCGCCGGCCTTCGCCACACACAGCCACAGCAACGCAGGATCCGAGCCGCCTCTGCGACCTACACCACAGCTCACGGCAACGCCAGATCCTTAACCCACTGAGCAAGGCCAGGGATCAAACCCACAACCTCATGGTTCCTAGTTGGATTCGTTAACTACTGAGCCACAGCGGGAACACCAACACACTGAACTCTCAGTAGTGCTTTCATGAATCAATGAAGGAGGGAGGGAAGGAAGGAAGGAAGGAAGGAAGGAAGGAAGGAAGGAAGGAAGGAAGGAAGGAAGGAAGGAAGGAAGGAAGGAAGGAAGGAAGGGAGGGAGGAATTTTCCCTATACATCCTCTTTGTGGAAATTTCTAGGCTTTCAGAAATTAAGCAGGAAATCAGGGAAACCGTATTTCTGCCTAGCAGCCCTCCTGCCTCGGTTCTGGCTGCCCTCCTGAAGGGCAGACATCAGTTTGCAATGTCAGTTTTACCAGGCCGCTGTAAAGATGCTGTAAGTTACGCCCACAGCGTGAAAGTCCCTCAGCGAGTGGACAAGGGAGCTTCCGGTTTCCACGACCCCAGCTGCCACTTCTCAGGTGTCTCTGTGTCACGCCGGGCTGTGCCCACATCCACTCGGCCTCTTTCAACCGCCACCTTGTCTTCAGGCATCTGCAATCACCTCCACGGCAACAGCACTTCTTACGTGTCACTACCTGCTCAAAGCAATGAGTGAATCTTCCAGAAAGAGGAAATCCAATATTGTCAATAAACCAGCAGCAGACCAGAGTCCTGCTGTTCTTGAGGTGGGTTTAGGGCACAAACACAGAGTGAATCATTTAGCCCGTGAATGCATACAACGTGTGACTGCATAAGAAAAGGATTTCTCGCAGCCTTCTTCGGTTATCCGAAAGAAGCAGTCGGCCGGACTTAATTGCTTTCCAACCTCAGTTTTTCTCTTGTCACGCACCCTGATGCATCTGTTGCCAAAGACCCTGTATCCTGACTCCAAAATGTTATTTTAATTGAAACCTCATCAGTCTTTAACCTTTCATAACCTCATGGGATCGTTTCCAAAGGATGAACTGCCCCTCAACCTTGACCAAGGTCTAACTTTCAATATTCTGATTAAACCTGATTCTAGCCGGTGCTTCAGTTTTTCAAACATGCTCTAAAACCTCCTGCCTGCGAGCATGTGGTCACACGCAATCACTCGACTGAGGAAAGCAGGCAGCCCGTGCCTGGCTCTACCTCCGAGTGCCGGGACCTCCTTCTGGTGCTGCCACCAGGGAGAAGGGGCCCGCCTGCCCGCGCCCGCTTCCCTGCCTCTCCCCTTAGCACACCCTCCTGGACTAGCTGCAGAGACAGGAAGCCGAGAGGGGAAGTGCCAATGACGTGGTGCCCACGTGGCGCCTGAGAGAGCCACTGACTTCAAGGTCATCAAATGTGGCTTGGATTCTAGCTTTCGTGGGGACTGTGTGCCTTCACGTGTTTTTGTCACCTTTCTATGCCTCGGTTACTTAGATGTAAAAGAACAAGAATATACCTACCGCACAGGGAGGCCATGAAAATTCTGTGATGTTATGATTAAGGCATCAGAGCCCAACACGCAATAAAACACAATTAAATGTACACTGTACTGGGAGTTCCCATTGTGGCTCAGTGGGTTAAAATCTGACCTAGTGTCTGTGAGGAGGCAGGTTCAATCCCAGCCTCGCTCAGCAGGTTAAGAATCTAGTGTTGCCACAAGCTGTGGTGCAGGTCACAGACGCAGCTCGGATCTGGCCTTGCTCTGGCTGTGGTGTAGGCCGGCAGTAGCCTGGGAACTTCCATAAGCTGCAGGTGTGGCCCTAAAAAGAAAAAAAGAAAAGTTTTTTTTTTAACTATACACTGAATCTATTTCTCTGTTTTTCTATATCTCTATGTAAGCTTTTTTTTTTTTTCTTTAACAATCAGATTTGGAGGAGCAGATATCATGCCTGAATCATCTTTTCATCCATCCGAGAAGGCCATTGCTAAGTGCTAATGGATTTAATGTTGTTAAATTTACACTCCAACCCAACTTTCTATCATGTTGAAAATATTTTCATTACTGCAAGACATTGCTCGACAGAAAATACAGGCTTCTCTTTTCTCATTCCATATCAGACTTCCAGGATTTTGCAGTTCCTCTGCATAATCTTACTTCTTATGACATCTGCAACCCAGAGCAGCGGGAGACTTGGGAACCGGCTTGGCAGAAAGCTCCCACTTGATACGTGTCATGCCACACGAGGCCGGCTGCAGTCTGTATGCAACACACACCCACGCACGCACTCACATGCACGTGCGGTGGAGGGCGGGGAAGGCAGGCCGCCACCATGAACTGCTGAATTATAATTACACACACATCTTACTTTCTGAGTGCTTCACAGAGTATCATGCACAGGCTACACCGTACCTGTAAAGAACAACACCTGCTTTTTGGGCAACATGAACATAGAGGGTGGTTCCTATACTCTTCTGGTCAAAAATGAAGTTTGCCCTAAACATAGAGACAGTTGAAGTCAAGGTGAATTTCTTTTTCTTTTCTTTTTTTTTTTTTTTTTTTTTTTTGATAGCAGCTCTTTTTATTGGTTACAAAAGGTGAATTTCTTTTTTCTTTGTGTGTGTGTGTGTGTGTGTGTGTGTGTTTAGGGCTATACCTGCGGCATATGGGAGTTCCCAGGCCAGGGGTCAATGGAGCACAGCTGCCACCCTATGCCACAACCACAGGAACACAGGATCTGAACTGCGACTGCGACCTGTGCCACAGTTCACGGCAACACCAGATCCTTAACCCGATGAGCCAGGCCAGGCATTGAACTCATATCCTCACGGATCCTGGTGAGGTTAGTTACCACTGAGCCACAGCGGGAACTCCCAAGGTGAATTTCTTTGTTTGAAACAGCTGAACAATTAGAGCATTTTCACACCATGTATGAAAAGATATACTTTGATGGAATCTTCAGCACTGGAACCATTTTCAGCAAAATACCTAAGCACTGACTATGCTCCAGGAGCTATGTGGGTAGCAAAAAGCTGTCCCCAACTTATGGGAGTGAGGCTGGGGGCGCCATATCAAAAGGACAGTTAAGTGAATCGGTATATCCATGCTGTGATGGAGGCTGACACTGTGGGGGCCGCAGGTGGGGAACGGTCAATTTGAGTTTACAAATGAGGTCCATTTTAAAAAGCAGATAAAGTAGGAGTTCCTGGTGGCTCAGTGGGTTAAGGACCTGGCGTTGTCCCTGCTGCAACTCAGGTCACTGCTGCAGCATGGCACGGGTCCGATCCCTGGCTCCAGAATAGCAGGCGTGGCCCCCCAAAAATTTTTTAAGATATGGGTTAAAAAAAAAAAAAGTAGATCATATAAAAATTCAAGTGTATTGAGGACCACACTTGGAATGCTGTCAAATCTTCCCAAACAAGGCAGTTCACAAAGAACATGAAGGAAATGTGCCCCAGTCTCTTCGTTGCTATAATCATTGATTACGGCAGGTGCCCCAGAGGCACGTGTTTGGCCCAGAAAGTGAAATGTCTTGTCTCTCACCAGTTTGACACAAGAACTGGTGGGGGTGGGGGGAGACTCCTGCAGGAGGAAACTTCCCAAACCAGAAGCCAGCGCCTCCAGCACCACCGAGGGGGAAGGAGCACTTCTCCCCTCTTGGGCCCCGACCCTCTCATTCCAGTCCACCAGCGTGCATTTTTCCACTTAAGCAGCAAACACTCCTGGGTGGCCAGCAAGTGCAAAGCATCGGGCTTCACGTGGAGACAAGCGGAGTGAAAAGCCCCCCACCCACCCCGAATGGTGCAGTCACTTGAGTTCTGATGCTGAGTTTAAGCAGCAAATTACTGAAAGGCAGGCAAACTCTAGGGATAAAGACGAAATTAAAAAAAAAAAAATCCAGGAGTTCCCATTGTGGCTCAGCAGTAACGAGCCTGAATAGTATCCATGAGAACATGGGTTTGATCCCTGGCCCCGCTCAGTGGGTTAAGGATCCTGCGTTGCCGTGAGCTGTGGTGTAGGTTGCAGACGTGGCTTGGATCTGGCGTTGCTGTGGTGTAGACTGGCAACTGTAGCTCTGATTCAACCTCCTAGCCTGAGAGCTTCCCTATGCCACTGGTGGGGCCCTAAAAAGACAAAAAAAGGAAAGAAAAATCTGTAGATCGGGCTCTTCTTGTTCTGCCCCTTCTTCTAGCTGTTGGTTTGCTTTCTTGTGTAGGGGGTTTGAGATTTGCTTTGGTTTTGTTCTGTTCTGTTTTGTCTGCGCTCCCTGGAGGCCGCAGCGTCATGGTTCTTTGTGCCTGAGCCGTACAGTTGTCGCTGCCTGCCCTCAGGAAGCACCTTCTCCCCCAGCATCTCTTCACTGTCTCCCCCAGACAGTGCAGCCAGGTCGGCTTCCTGAGCCTCTGCCGATCCAAGCCCCTTCAGAGCCCTCGATGAAGCCACAGGACCTTGGGTTGGAATCCCTCCCCAAGCTCGTTTTCATTGTATCTGCTGGGAGCACCCTCAGCCCTTGGCCACCCAGGTCTTCTCCTATTGGTTGGCAACTTCAGTCTTTGAGCCAATCATCTTTCACCCCGTGGTTGCTTTGCCTCCTGTCAATCAATCTAGGGCTCTCACTACAAAATTAGCATCCCCACAGTTGCTACAACCTACAGAAGACTGTTTTTGTCTGGAGCTTTTTAAAAAGCAGATTCATCAGGAGCTATTCCAGATAAACATATGTCACCCTTATATATAACCAGAACTTTGGAAGAGGGTTATTCATTTTACTGTCTGATAAAAATGTCACTCTTCCATCACTCGCATGCCTGTCAGCCCCCCAGCCCAGCCCAGTCTATTCAGCACCTGAATTCTATTCACGCCTTTGGGTTAAAGCTTCCAGTGGTGTCTGAATCCATGACAGCTCTGTGTTCATCTGGGGGCAGCTTCAATGATCAGCGCGGTGGCCAACAGGTGGTGATGGGCGGGACCCAGCTGGAAAGAGGGACGAGGAAAGCCAGAGAGACCCTGGTGTCAAGCGGTGCCGTGCAATCAAAGAGAAAGGAGCACAAAGGAGCAGACCCAAGACCCCTGCATCCCAGCAGCCCAGCAGCCCAGCAGCACAGCAGCCCAGCCTGGGGGAGAAACAGGCAGAATGAGACATTCCTTCCCCCTGACGCCCTTAATCCATTAGGAAGGCACCTTCCTCAAAAACCGCAATTCATGACTTCTGTCTCAGAGTTGCCTTTTCTGGTCGGTTTTACCAAAGTTATCGTCCATCATCTCATCAACAAACTTGAAAGGGATCGGGGTAGGTGTTTAAGAATTTCTTGAAACAAAACCATATTTTGACATTAACGGTGGTATCCACCAGGCTTACCTCGCCTCCTTCTCAAGTATTTACTCTGTGGGAACCGTGTCATTTCCCAAACAAGAGGTCCCAACGTACTTCCCGAAGCAGGGGGGCCGGCCAGAGCCAAGACAAAGCCTGCGGCTGTGACGGACGCGTCTGGGCAAGTCTGGCTGAAAGGGGCAGTGGACCGTCCAGGGCTCTGTGTGCATCAAAAAACAAAAGGCCCCCAGGGTGGCTCATGAAAGGCTAGAGAAGGCCAGGAACGCGACTTTGTCAGGTCACAGGGGTGACCAGCCGAGCTCTAGACCGACCTGATCGCATATGAATCCTGCAGAGGTTCTTGGGTACCCCCTGGATCACAGGCGTTGGTGGTGTACCAGAAAGGAAGGCCTTGGGCTGAGAGTGACAGAAATGCTAACCACAGTGGCTTAAACAAATAAGGGGCTCACTCTTCTGCTCAGTGGCCCCACTCTGAGACGGCCGTGGCCTCCCGCCACGGTCTCCATCTGGTGAGAACCGCCCCACCCATCACATCTGTGTTTGTTCCATCGGAAAGAAAAAGGAAGTCACCCTGCGGCAGAAGTTTTCAGGAACCCTAAGCAAATGCTGCTTCCTTTGTCCCTTTGGCTGGCACTGGGCCAGGCGGCCGCTCCTGCCGGAAGGTGGCAGAAGTAGAAGGGATGGCACACAGGGTTTGGGGCCACCAGCCTGTGGCGTCTGCCACCAAGGGGACTCCAACAACACGGGATTCAGTTTTAAAGTAAGCAGCAAGACCCACAGCCCCAAACCTAAAGCCGCTTTCCCCCAGGACTGCCAAGAACACAGAGTGACTTGGACACAGCGAGGACCACCTGACAGGCGACAGGTCCTCCCTCACTGGGACGCCCCTCCCCCCGGAGCAGTGGGGCCCCCGACGAGCCATCGTGGAGCCTGGAAGAAGCTCTGTGACATGCACGGGTCTCCCGAAGGAGCTTGAACAGCGATGGAGGACAGAGGGAGATGCCATGGGGAAAAGGACAGAGACTGCCCTGCATCCCCGAGTAGCCCTGAGTTCTCGCGGGAATGGCCGGGGGCGGGGGGTGCTGAGGTCCCACCACAGCCTGAAATCACAGTGAGTGTCAGCAACCAGAATCCACTGACTGTGTGACGGAACAAACGAAGGACCGACCGACTGACCCTTTGCTGGGGCAGCGGGAACTTCCATGTGCCACAGGTGCAGCTGTAAGAACACAAACGGAAAAAAAGAACTCATTTGTGGACATGGGTCTTTCTTTGGGATGAAGAGGGAAACTGGAAATCTGTCAAGCAGATTCATTGCCCGGGCTGCTTTACTGGATCCTCCTAATAACCCCACCAATGGGCATTATTTTCATTTACTGATAAGAAAACAGAGGCCCAAAGACCTTGAATAACCAATCCAAGCTAAAAAGTAGAAGAGCCAAATTAAAACCCAACACAGTCCAAATCCCCAGTTCATCTCCAACACTGCACGTGTTCAGGGGATGTAGTTTTAGCAGAGAATGATTTTTATTATTCATAACACCCCACCTCTAACAAAGGGGACTGAAAACAGCTACCTCTATAAAAACCCTCCATAAAAATGCAGCTGAATGACCTGCCTGTCCTTCTGATAGATGAAAAACATGGTGGGACTTTCCCCGAACATTGAAGAAGAAGTTGGGAAGTCCGAGAAACACCCAGAATCCTGAACTCCTCTGGTAAGGCCAGGGCTGTCATGGGTGCCACTGAGTCAGCACTGAGGCCCTTTCAACTCAGGGTGGGGGCGAGGCAAGCGAGGGACCGTGTAAGGAGGAGCCCGAAGCTCTGTCGTCGAGGTAAATTTTTTTTTTTTTTTTTTTTTTGCTTTTTAGGGCCACATCTGCGGCATATGGAAGCTCCCAGGCTAGCGGTCGAATGGGAGCTACAGCTGCCAGCCTATACCACAGCCACAGCACTGCAGGATCTGAGCCGTTTCTGCGAACTACACCACAGCTCACGGCAGCACCAGATCCTAAATCCACCGAGCGAGGCAAGGGATCGAACCCGCAACCTCCTGGATTCTGGTCAGATTCGTTTCTGCTGTGCCACAACAGGAACTCCCAAGATGAATGATTTTAAATGTAATAATCCAAAAAAATAAGTTAATTGCAAAATTTATAGTGAACGAAATATCAAAAACCGTAAATAAAGACAGACGGTTGGTTTGTTAGACTCTATGGTTTCTGAAAGAGTGTGATTTCCGACCTGACTGAGTTCCCTGGCCCCGGTCCTCCTCCACCGTGGCCTGCCTGCCCCTCGGTCAGCTCCCTGAGCGTTGACAGGGAGGGGCAAACAGACTGGGCCATGGACAGCTCCACGTGGTCACGGGTTTTGATTGCAGAGCCTCTTTTTACTTTCTCTGCATGGTTCAAAACGTGGGAGGAAGTGTCGCTACTTTCGCCTCAGGCCCCAGTGTGGCCGCTCCCGCAAACAGCCCAGCACTTCATCCACCCAGAAAGCATCGGGGGGACCCTTCGGTGGCCTTAGCGAGCTCCCAGCCTCCTGGGACCACCCCTGGCGCTGGCTCAGGGCCAGCTGGCCAGCCCATCCACGCCAATCCTCCAGGCGGCTGTCACTGTAGCCTCCTCCCCACCGCCCCCCGCCTTGGGAGACATGACAGCTTCAAAGCGACCCTTACCGTGCTGGGACAATCTTCGTCCCCCCAAAAGACGCCTGGCGCCCGGTGGTGAGCGGATGTGAAAGACCTCGCCTGTGAGCGGGCTTGCGGATGATTACTGCGACCGTAATGCGAAGGCTGGAAGGTATTAATACGCGGGGTACCGACCGCGAGCAGGACTGGATCCATTTGCATGAAAAAGATGGCAAGAGCAATCAGCACCTCATTAATATGACATAAATGCTAATGTGTACAAATCCCAAGGGACCCCCAAATTCCTCTCACCCGGCGTGTATAAGTGCAGTTTCAGATTCCCAGGAGGGGCAGGAGCGCCCCCACCCCTGGTACCCCCTCCCTTGAAGGGGGCGCAGATGACCGGCATCTCGGAGGCTCTGGTGTGTCTGCTCGGCCTAGACAAGGGCCACGTTCTCGGAGGAAGGGCTGCTCCTGGGAATTCCACGCAGCCCGCAGAGCGCTGGGGTCTGAGGGGCTCCTGGGGACCGACCGTCCACAGCAGGGCGGGTGATGACAACGCGTCCCCGCTGAAGGGCAGGGCTGCACAGGCTGCCAGAAGGGGCGGGGGGCTGCCCCAGAACAGCCAAGGGCCCGCTGCAAACCAGCAGCCGGCAAGGATCAAAGCCATCGCCTTAAATGACTGATTGATTTGTACCAGGGTCAAAGAAAAAGAAAAACACCCTGGAGGGTTATGAAGAGTCCGAGATATTATCGCACCATTTGGGAGTAAGAGCTGCTCGGAAGCGCCCCGGGGCTGGCGAGGCCCTGTGGGTGTGGTTGGGTTGGGGTACCGCACATCAAGGAGGAGGTCTCCCCAAAAACCATTTCATGCGCTCCGTCTCCAGCACCGCCCGTAAGACAGGTTCCTGGAGAGCGCCCCGCTGCCCGTCTGGTCACCCTAATCCCTCGGAGGCAGGAGGAGGCAAAGCGGGAAGGAGTGGGGGTGGCGGCTGGGGGGCACCGCCTGAGTGCCAAGAAGGCCTCACTGTGGTCCTCGGAGTCGCCCCGGCGACCGGCCTGTCCGGGAAGGTTCCGGGTCGCAGCCAGCGCTGGGGACCAGAGAACCAGGGATCCAGTCCTACCGAAACAGGGCGCCTCAGCATTTCTCAAGGCGTGTTTCTGTGATATGTCAGCTTAATGCCACCACACATGGTGACGCATCAAAGGAGAGTAGGACTGCATCTTTTCTGGTCTTGTTTTGTTTTGTTTTTTGCTTTTTAGGGCCACACCCGCAGCATATGGAAATTCCCAGGCTAGGGGTCGAATCGGAGCTGCAGCTGCTGGTCTACACCACAGCCACAGCAACACTGGGTCCAAGACACATCTGCAAACTATACCGCAGCTGGCAGCAACGCTAGATCCTTAACCCACTGAGCGAGGCCAGGGATGGAACCCGCATCCTCACGGATCCTAGTCGGGGTCGTTACCGCTGAGCCACAAAGGGAAGTCCACCTTTTACAGAAACAAAAAAGGTAGAGCTGGTTCTTTGGGGGGTCGGGAAGTGGGTGGATAGAAGACAGGCCTCGCAGGCAGGAGCTACTAAGGTCACAGTCAAGACACCCTGCAAGGTGGTGAGAGGGTGGAAGGAGGGCTCTGACCCTGGGCAGAGGCCAGGCCACCTGGGCTCAGGAGCCAAGCTCAAGGACACGGTGGGCGAGGGGTATGGCTTCTCTCTACCCATCCCCCAGTTTCACTGAAGTGCTTTTCTCTGATATTTCTCAGGACCCTTAGCCCACTGAAGCAGCCAGATGTGGACGCGGCCATGGCCTTACTGTGACGACGTTCCCTCTGTGCTGCAGAGGGAAAGAAAGGAGCTAATTCTTGAGTTTTGAAAAATGAAAGTAGGAGTTCCCTTCATGGCTCAGTGGTTAACGAATCCAACTAAGAACCGTGAGGTTGCGGGTTCGATCCCTGGCCTTGCTCACTGGGTTAAGGATCCGGCGTTGCCGTGAGCTGTGGTGTAGGTTGCAGACGTGGCTCGGATCCCGCGTTGCTGTGGCTGTGGTGTAGGCCGGCGGCTAAAGCTCCTGTTAGACCCCTAGCCTGGGAACCTCCATATGCCGCGGGTGCAGCCCTAGAAAAGGCAAAAAGACAAAAAAAAAAAAAAAAATGAAAGCACACTTTTCAACTTCTCAGAAGAGGTCATAGCGTACAGTAGAAACCAAAGTCGTTTGGGACCAGACACAATTCTCCAGCCTGGTCAGGAGAGAAGGGAAACGGCAGGGGCTGAGGGCGGGGGCTGGGGCAGCGGCGGGGGGTGAGTGTGCAGACACCACCGGAAGCAGACTCTCCAGGTGCCCGCAGAAGAACCGGGCGAGCGCCCGGTGGCCCTCAGGTGGGGTCCCAGGAAGCAGGGGCCACCTCCCCACACCCATGGCCACGTGCCCTCAGAGACCCCGAAAGTGATGCATGACCTTTGCTAGGTACGAGAGGCATTCAAGGGGGCAGAGTCATGCCACCTGAGGGCCCAAGAGGCCGCTAAAAGAGACACACCCAGGAAAGCCCTGGCCCTAAGATCCTTGAGCAACGGCTCAGACCAGCTGACGTGATGTGGTCCCACCCCAACCGCAGTGCTAACACTGACCCAGCTCTCACTGTGACCAGGCTCTGCTAATGGACTGAGCAGGTGTTGCTCACGGAGCCCACGCTGCCCTGGGGACAGCAAGCGGGGAGACACCCTGCGGAGGCCCCATGCTTTGCAGTCCAGCACATCACAACACAAAGCAAATTTAGGTAAAGAAAGAGCATGAGAGCCCCTGGTCCCTCACGGTCCGGAACTCGGCACTGACACGGCGTAGCCCACCCGTGGTCCCCTGGGCAACGACCCCCCAAAGTCCACATCCCAATCCCCGGAACCTGCAGCCCTGTCCCCTTACCTGGGGTCTTACAGCTGCGATGCCGTGAAGGTCTTGGGTTGGGAAGGTTACCCTGGACTGTCAGCAATCCCACTGCAATCACAGGGTCCCCGTGAGAGAGGCAGAGTGCGACCTGACGCATGTGGAAGAAGGGGACGGCACGTGACTGTGGAGACAGAGGCTGGAAGGCTGTGTCCACAAGCCCAGAAGTGCCAGCGGCACCCAGGACCTGGGAGGCACAAGAAGAGAGATTCGCTCGCGGAACCTTCAGCCTGGTGACGCGGGTCTTGGACTTCTGCCCTCCAGAACTGAGAATGAATCGCTGTAAGTCCCCGGAAGGGGTGATCTGTCCCCGCAGCAGTAGGAAATGAACGCAGCATCTTTAAACGTCTCTTCTCATGGCAACACCATCCAGGCCCCAGGGTGATGCTTCGTCATTGCTTTGGCCCCATAAGGTGGCTGCAGCCCGCGGCCAGGAAGGTCTGGGGGCTGGTACTGACAGCGCTTTGAAGTGAAGGGAAAGATGGAGCAGTGGAAACGGGAGAGAAAAGATGGACTGCTTTTCTTGCCCTCCCCTGCCTCTCAAACACCTGCCTACACTAGATCCCAAAAGATCCAAACAGATGCTGTCTTTTGTTGCTTCTCCTCAGGTTTCGATTCATGGTTCCAGAAGTTTACACAATGAGTGGCGTGTTTGCAATGACTGTACTAGGTGACTGAGGACTACTTTGTCGTATTAAAATATTCATAATACTCTTCTATTTGTATATATGTAGATATAGACATAACATCCATAAAACTGGATACTGACGTGGGCAACCAAATGATATTGAATGCTGGAACTGTGAAAACTTTTATTTCTATTAAAAACAGTAATGAGATTTTAATTTATTCTTCAAAAAGCAATTAAAGATTTCAGTTATATTAAAATAATATTGATGCTGTCGAAATTATTCATTATGATCTAGGCTTTGCTTTTGAACAGATAATTTTAACTAATTTGGAAGAAAAACAACTCGGAAAACATGTAAAAACGAACTTTAATATCTTGAATTTTAAGTCTTTTAAATTTAAACTTTAGCAAAACATATTCAAATTGTGTAGGCTTTGAAAATAGGGCATTTGTATTTTAATCACATAGCTCTTCCTTGATAATAGAATACCAGTTTTGTGAAAATCTTAAGCACAACAATATAGTTAGTTACTCTGCTGAAGTTATGGCAAGGAAATTAAATTTCATGTAGGATAAACTATGATTATTTTTAAGTAACGTAGGGATTTTTCTTATTGCTCGTCTAAACATCCCTGGTCCCTCCCTCAATAAAATGGGAAGTCCAGGATGTAGAAGAGAGCCCTGCATGGCAGCAGCTGCTCAACAAATGATTGCCGAGTGAGTGAATGAGTGAACGAATGAATGAATGCAGGGACGTGTAAATGACGGGGAAGCCAGACTGCAGAGGGCCCTGACCTGTGGTCAGGGCGCTTAGCCAGGATGTGAGCTGGGGACTGATGCTATGAGAATAATATTGGGGCATTAATGGAGCATTAGGATAAATATTAGGCTGGAATTGGGCAATATCAGAAATAGTGTAGGTAACGCCAGATCCGAGCCATGTTTGCATCCTATACTGCAGCTCTGATCAAGGCCAGGGACTGACCCACAGCCTCAAGGATACTAGTCGGTTCATTTCCGCTGAACCACAAAGGGAACTCTGAGAGGAAAGAAGTCTTAATGGAGCTATAAAGCTAATGGTTCAATAGGTGTAAGCTAACAGCCCACTGATACTGAGATCCTGATCCAAAAAAATAAATAAAGAGGGAAAAGGAAAGAAGGAAGAAGGAAGGACAGAAGGCATGCAGGAAGGGACAGAGGGGAATTTATTTATTTTGTCTTTTTAGGGCTGCACCTGCGGCATATGGAGGTTCCCAGGCTAGGGGCTCAATTGGAGCCGTAGCTGCCGGCCTACACCACAGCCACAGCAATGCGGGATCCGAGCCATGTCTGCAGCTTACACCACAGCTCACAGCAATGCCAGATCCTTAACCCACTGGGCGGGACCAGGGACTGAACCCATGTCCTCATGAATGCTAGTTGGGTTCGTTCACTGCTGAGCCACGACAGGAACTCCAGAGGGAAATTTAAATAAGGATGAAATTCTAACCAAATGGAGAAAGTACTAGGGACAAAAGTCCAGTTTCAACTGCAGGCAGCACTTCATGTATATCTAGTATTCACTCATTCATTCTTTTTTTTCTTTTCATTTTTTAAAATTGTATTGAAGTCGAGTTGATGTACAAGGTGGTGATCATTTCTGCTGTACAACAAAGTGATCCAGTTACACACGCACACACATCCCTTCTCCTTCAGACTCTTTTCCCACGACAGAGGAACCCAGAATATTGGGGGGAGTTCCCTGTGCTCTACATCAGCTCCAGCGGGGATCCATTCGTGATTTATTCATTCATTCTTTTATTTCTCCCACTCACAGCAGAGCCCTGAGCGAGGCCCAGATCCTGGCAAGCACGGGTGAGGAAGCGGCCGTTCCTACAATGGGCCGCAGGCTTGACCGGGGCGGGGGCGGGGGGGACCCCCACACCCTGTCTATTCCATTACCTTCCCGAGAACACGGATGCAGGAATGTCTATTTCCCAGAGTGACTGAACTCAATTAAAGCAAAAAAGAAATCTGCTGGAAACATGTGAAAATGAAGGGCAGTGAGAAGTTCAGGTGTCCCCGCGTGATTCCAGGCTGTGCGACCTGACAGCTGCTCTCAGGGGCAGGCTTCCTATCAATTCTTCTTATTATTAAATAAATAAATAAATAAATAAAGATCTGGCTTGAAAGGATTGGTTGCAAAAAGCAGATCTTTGCCAGTAGGAATCTTGAGTAAGCTATATTTACGCTAGAGTTGTCCAAACACTGAGAAGAGAAAGCCTGGGACCAAACAGGACCCCTCACAATGGGGCGTTCAAACTAGCAAAAATAAGAATTCTGCTTTCATGAGCACTTCCTAAAAGAAAAGGAAGGGGGTTGAAGAAAACGGGATTCAAAAGTTGCAAGGAGGCTGAGCAATTAGAAATACAGCACCGCTATTCAACGCACAAAAGAGCAGGGAGTTTGGATGTGAAAATTAAACATTTGAATGTGGAAGTTTCAAGTAAACAAAAGATTAATTGCTCCAGGCATTGGCTTTTGCATTTAAAAGAGAGACAACGACTATGCCTGCTTGCTTCTCTGTGATTTCCTGGAAGAGAACTCTAAAGTGTGTGTTTTCCTTAAGGTGATTTTTTTCAACAGGAGGAAATAAATACAGTTGGTTAGAGTTCAACTTACAGTGCTGGACCAGCACACTAGCACACGCCCCTGAGACTCAGCAAGATGTGTTTGAATCTAAGTTCACATTCTGTGCATTTATTCTCCGCATGTTCAACACACTTTATAAATAATGACTAACGCTCACTAAATTGATGTAAAGCATGATTCTATCCACTCTGAAGATAAGGAAAGCCATGGAGAGAACTAGATGCATCAGAAAGAGAATCTGTCAGAACAGAGACTAGAAATCTCAAATGCTCAGAAGTTATTCCCACACAGATGAGGCCGCTGGAAAAGGACAAGGCAGATTGATAAACACACACACACACACACACACACACACACACACACATCCTCTTTCCTTTTCTTATCCACTATTACCGTTATTATAGATTATTGCCAAACACCGGGCGGGGCCCCCTGTGCTCTACAGCAGGTCCTCGGCGGTCGCCTGTTTCATACAGTAGCGCGTTTACGTTCATGGCGACCCTGATTCGTCCCTCTCCCCCGCCCCGCTTCAGTGACCATAAGTTTGTCTTCTATGTCTGCGAGACTGTTTCTGTTTCATAAATAAGTTGATTTGCATTATTTTTAAGAGTGATATAATATTTGTCCTTGTCTGACTTACTTTATTCACTAATAATAATCTTTACGGCCACACGTGTTGCTGCAAATGGCATCATTTCCTTCCTTTTTATGGTTGAATAACACTCCATTATGTGTGTGTGTGTGTGTGTGTGTGTGTGTGTGTGTGTGTGTGTGTGTAAACATTTGAATAGCTTCTTTATCTATTCATCTGCTGATGGACACTTAGTTTCCTTCTATGTCTTGGCTATTGTAAATGCCACTTCTATCTTTTAAAATGAATCCACTTAAACTCCCTCCCAGAGACAGCAGCAGTAAATGAGTGGCCTAAAGAGTACTACTGCTCAATGAAGACACTCGAAAAATGTTTTTCAAGAAAAGATGGTCAAGAGGATGAAGGAATTACATAACAAAATCCAGATCTCAGCCTGGACCAGATATCTGGATGCTAACCAGTTTTCAGGATCAGAACCCACCGACTGAAGGACAGGTGTGGCCCCGGGAGGAAGGACCCACAGCATCACAGCAGGTGTATAAGGGAATGACTCCCAAGTTCTTCACCAAAGAAACCGAACCGCGTACACAGGTAACCACCCCCTGGAAGGCAGGGAACGCCCAGACACTCTGAGGACTGTGCGGTGTAACAGCTCGGACGACTCCGATAACAACAGGCGCCCTGAGGCACAATCCTGAACCCCCTTGCTAAACAAAGGCATGTGGGTCCAGTTATAAAGGAAGGCCTGTTGAGGTCTGGCTCAGAGAGCCTCCCCTGAGTCCACAGACACAGCCCTGGTCATTTCCCCAGCCCCCAAATGTGTAATTCAAACAACCAAAGAACTCCTACTTTGGTGTCACGGAACAGGAGGAAAGACTAATCACAGTGGGTAAAATTAAGTGGAGGCTTCTGAGATGCACCCCCCAACACAGACACACACACACACACACGCACATATATATACCCATCAAGATAGAAAATTTAAAATTCCATCACAGCCTGGGGGAGACGCTAGAGATTACAAGACAGCGCTAGGGACTGAATGTTTGTGTCCCCCTAAAACCTTAGCGTTGAAGCCTAGTCCCTAGAGGGATGGTATCAGGAGATGAGGCTTTTGGAAAGTGATTAAGCCATAAGAGGGGAGCCTTCATCACGGATCGGTGCCTTTATAACAAGAGACACGAGAGATGATGTCGTTCCACCATGTGAGCACACAGCAGGAAGGCCTGCCCTTGACCGTGTAGGCAGCCTGAGCTCAGACTTCCAGCCTCCAGAACTGTGAGAACTAACCTCTGTCATTCAAGCCACCCAGGCTGTGATATGTGGTAGAGCAGCCCAGACTGGCTCAGAAAGACAGGACTGTGTGATTACTGAGATGTAGATGAAAGAAAGGGCTCCACGCATACGATGGTCCCCACTTCCAGTCTTGGGCAACTAGACGGACAGGGGACCACCAAGCAAAATGGAAATCTGGGAAGACAGAGCAGGAAGAATGCCCACCTCAGCTTTGGAATGATGGGTGTGAGAAGCCTGGGAACCCCCAAGTGGAACTGCAGAGAGAGACCTGGGCTTGGTCGGCACAGGGGGGATGGCTGACATGGGGAGAGACTGCAGGAGTGTCAGGACACTGAGGAGACCCCAAAAGGCGGAGACTCCCTAGGAAGAGACTCATTGACTCAGCTAGGAGGGCCCGATAAGTGATGCTAGTGGAGATGGGCAGAGACGCACCTGGGAAAGACCTTCCTGCTACCAGCTTCGACAACAGCAAGAGGATGGGTAAACCGTGGGTAACCGTGAACTAGGACGTACCATGAGGCTTCGACTCTGTAAACCTTTTTGCTGACCAGCAAATTCTCTATCTAACCCTTTATCACAAGTCCGTCCCTGGTAACGTGCCTCCTCCCTTCCACAATGAGAGAAGTCAAAATTCAATTAATATACAGCTTTACACCATAAGCCCACAACATAACCACCCTTATTTTATCGATTTTTCTTTTTAACTCCAAGGAGGAAAGTGCCAGTGGTGGAGGGCCCAGAGCCTGCCTGCTCCCTGCTTTAGTACCTCAAGGAAAGCGCATTGTCACTAGAGCTCCCCCTGTGCATAGAGCCTGCAGGCAGCCTTCCAGGTCAAAAGGGAGGCGGTTCTGCTTTACGGACCAATGCATTTGCAGAGGAAACCACATCAGCTACCTTTGCTCACCAACACAGTCCTTCATTCATGAAGATTCAACCCCAAATCACCAGATATTGGAGAAGGAAAAAAATAAAACATTCAAGAGAAAGAAACAGACAACAGATTCCAGTGGAAAGAGAATTACTGGAAGAGAAAAAAAATTTAATTCTAATGGCAAACAGCTTTCCAGAAGCAGGAAACAAAGACAACAGAGAAGAGAAAATAGAGAAACAAAACGGGAAAATATTCTCTAAAGAGAAATTTGATTTTTCAAATAGGAAGGGCACACCAAGTGCCAAGCAGGATGAGCCAAAGGGAATTTTAAAAATACCTAGTATACTTTGTGAACATTTCAGAACCCAGGCAAAATAAGAACCCTTGATGCCTCTAGAAGGATTTTTAAAATAGATTACCTACAAAGGACAAGAACTAAACTGACCTTAGACTTATCAATAGAATGTAAATTTGGAGGGCAAAGAAGCAAGACTTCAAAATTTCAAAGGAAAGTTATTTTGAACCTAAAATTGTATTCCAAACTATTAACCAAATGGCGTGGTTGAAAATAAAGCTATTTTAAGAGTTTTAGGACTCAGAAAGTTTTACTTCCCTTTCTGAAAAAAAAAAATTGCAGAGTAGTAAATACTTGCAAGGTACCCTTCTTTCGCACTTTGCATACTTAATTCCTTGAATCTTCACATCGACCTTATAACATTGTTTTATTCCCACCTTTATAGATGAAGAAACAGTGGCATAGAGAGGCTACACTCTGACAAAATGAAAAGAGGAACTCAAGAAAAAAAATGCAATAAAATTTATCTCACAGTGAACTAAGGAGGAGACCAATGGAAAGAAATCCAAAGTTGAGTTGACAGCTGTGAAGTATGTCTAGAAAGCAATGGACCGATTAAAAGAGAAAGTAAGATGGCTTGTTGAAAAGCTCTTCAAGACAGAAACAGATCCACATACACACATTATATGATAACCTGAAAGGTTTAAAAGACATGATGGATATATGTCTCTGCTATCAACAACAACAAATAAAAGAAATATCAGAGATGTGAGAGAAAGAGGAAGATAGCAGTACAAAGCATGCATGCTCCAAACATGAAGCAAACTTACAGGTGCCCTAATTCTGAGGAATAGCTGGAGTTAAGGAAAAGAAAATTAGATTTAATACTAACACTTGGAAGATCATCCTTCACATAGCACCGGTTTAGTAATATAGAAATAACTTTTCCTTAATTTGTTTTGAAGTAAAAAAAATTAAATAATCATAATACTATAAATGCTGTTTTTATTTTTAGAATCGATTCCTAGAAGCATAGAAAACTTAATTACAGTTACAGCAGTAAAATATACAAATATTTTCAACTCTGACAATATAAAAATATATTGGCACAGCTGGACCAAAAGAAGGAAAGAAAGGTGGCAGTTATAAAGGCATTTAATTTTTTCATATTTTTTAATGAAAAATCAACAGATAACAGCTGGTGTTGATGAGTGTGCAACACCAAAGGTATGATCCATGAAAGAAATAATAAGTTGGACTTCATTAAAATTAAAAACTTCTCTTCTATGAAAGACACGGCCAAGAGAATGAGAAAACAAACCACAGACTGGGAGAAAATATTTGCAAAAGACACATCTGAGAAAGAACTATTACCCAAAATACACAAAGAACACTTAAAACTCAACAATAAGAAAATAAACTGCTCGGTTAAAAAAAATTAATAATGGGCAAAAGATCTGAACAGACACTTCATGGAAGAAAATATGCAGACAGGAAACAAACACATCAAGATGCTCCACATCAAACGTCATCAGGGAAATGCAAAGTAAAACAACAGTGAGATACACCACTACCCACCTAATAAAAAAGTGAAAATCTACAGTTAGTGGATCAAGAAATAGATTAGCATATTAAAGTCTTGAAACTACAGAAAGACTTTAAAAATACATAATCAACAAAAGTCAAGATGTGGAAGACGAAGGAATATGCAAAGAAAGGCATTAAATTCCATATCTTTCCTAGTTGAGTCAATATAAACTGTCCAAAGTTGATTGGTCAAAATGTAAGGGTTAGAAATAACTGCCTATGAAGTTATGGTGGTAATTTCCAGAAGAATTAAAATCGAAAGTGCTGTTTCTGGGGTAAGGGGGACTAAGGATGACATGTTTAGAGTTATTTTTATTTTGTATCCTCTGTATCACTCAGAATTTTTCCTATAATGTACTTGTAGTGCCTTTGTAATATTAAAGAAATTTTTAATTAATAATTTCCCTGTTAGGAAAGAAAGCAGCTGAAGGATGAAGCCCATGGCATTTTTTTCTGAAAGTTTAATAATAGATGTCCAAAACAAAGTGTTGCTGGAAATAATGAATTTTTGAATTTTGAAATGCCTTTCTCGAATTATAAATCTTCCTGAGAATGTTCATCCAAGTCCTACTTATCAGACGCACTACTAAGCTCAAATTATAAAAATCTTACCTGTAATTGAAGCCAGCTGCAACCTTTTTGACAAGAACTAATTGCCGATAATGATTTAAGTGCTGTAAATTCACATGCCACAATTGTTTTAAATAGGGGAACCTCTCACAGCTTTCCCTGAAAAGAACTGTTAATCTTGGCTGCTGACTTATCAAATCCTTCAGTCACCTGTTTGCCATCATTTTCACGAGCTGATAAGGTGTTTATTAGAGTCATAATGTGCAGGTGGAGGAATAAAGGTCTCATTGGATGGCACTGGAATTTTCATCTGACATTTCTATATGGAAAAGTTGGCATAAGCAACAGCCTTGGTTAAAGCAGAAAAAGACAACGAAGGCAGCTTTTTTTTTTTTAATGCAAGGCAAAGGAAAATTTAGCATTTGTTGAATATCAGTAACTTCAGATGGTACGGCTGAATAAAACCCACAAGCTGTAAGGTGGTCTTTTACCTGCTGTAAGTCAAGGGTCCCTGGTCCCAGGAAAACCAGGAGGGAGCCTGTGGTTTGGGGAAGCCGCTCCCCTGCGCACTCGTGTGCCTCTCTCTGCAAACGTGTCTGATCTTTTCATCTCTGCTTCAACATGCCACCGGCTCCCTTTGCTCACGGCCAAGGGTTGGAGCGCTTCGTAGTCCCTGGCCAGAGTGTGAATTGCTACAGCTCTGGTTCTGGACAGGCCAGCAGCTCGGCAGCATCAAGAGTTGGCCTGGCCTTTCACGTTGCAATTCTACGGCTAAGAATGTATCTAAAGAAAATACGAGCAGGAGTTCCCACTGTGGTACAGTGGGTTAAAAACCTGGCTGCAGTGGCCTGGGTCAGTGTGGAGGCACGGGTTCATTCCCTCTCCTGGCACAGTGGACCAAGGATCTGGTGTCGCCATAGCTGCGGCATAAGCCACAGCTGCGGTTTGGATTCAGCCTCTGGACTGGAGACTTGCGTATGCTGTGGATGTGGCCATTTAAAAAAAACAAAACAAAAACGCAGGTCCTGTGCAAATTTTTAGTAGCAAGGATTTTATCAGGGTATTATTGATAACAGCAAAAAGTGGAAACCATCTAAAGAGCTGACAAATGGGGGACTGATCTGATAGCCTAGTGCTCAGACGTGGAAAAGACGGAGCAGTGACCTGTCAGCCGGGAACCTGCGACATCTGGGTCCTACAGTCAGGATGCCCACTTACCAGGCTCAGTCTTCTGCATGTTGCACAGGCACTAGCAGCCTCAACTTCCTCATCTGTAAAACGGAAATAACAGTACCTACCTCATCCGGTCACTGGGGCGTCAGGAGGCCTAGGGTACATAACAACCATCACAGTGCCCGACAGGCTGTACATCCTTAGCGTAAGTGCTACTTAGTAAGCAGAGAAACGATAGTGATGGCAGCAGGCGTAATAGTAACCCATAAAATCAGGTCAAACAGGAAGACAGAGTGACAGGAAAAAATCATACCCGTGGGAATTCGTGGAGAAACAAAACAGTAGCTGCTCCTGACCTCCTTAGAAGAACCAACACAAAGTAAAAGCCTCCTCAGCCAAGGAGCGTGTCAATGCTGATGATCCCTAAGGGGCAGAATTACCACAACTTTCTTTTCTTTTTGATTCTCTGCACAGATAAACTTTCCACAAGGAAAGCATTTTTAGGAGGAATCACATGTTTAAAAAGTATTCCTGTTTTAGATTTCGATAGTTCACAGACTCCCAGGACTGGGAGAAAGTTGAAGTGTGAGCTGCCACAACCCTCTCACTACTGATGGAGAAACGAGGGCGTGACACAGAAAGCAGCCGCCGCCGGCCCCTGCCTCCCTCCGCTGCACAGCGAGTCAGCCCCACCCAGGCTTCCCCGCAGCCTCGAAAAAGCATACCGGTGACTGTAGCTTTGCAGTATAGTCTGAAGTCAGGGAGCCTGATTCCTCCAGCTCCGTTTTTCTTTTTCAGGATGTCTTTGGCTATTCTGGGTTTTTTGTGCTTCCAAACAAACTTGAAAATATTTTGTTCTAGTTCTGCGAAAAATGTCCTTGGTAATTTGATAGGGATTGCACTGAATCTGTACATTGCCTTGGGTACTATTGTCATTTTGATAATATTGACTCTTCCAATCCAAGAGCATGGTATGTGTTTCCATCTGTTCATGTCATCCTTGATTTCTTTCATCAGCATCTTATAGTTTTCAGAGTACAGGTCTTTTGTCTCTTTAGGTAGGTTTATTCCTAAGTATTTGATTCTTTTTGATGTGATGGTGAACGGGATTGCTTCCCTAATTTCTCTTTCTGATCTTTCATTGTATGGTACCGGCACAAAGACAGAAATATAGATCAGTGGAACAGGATAGAAAGCCCAGAATTAAACCCACGCACCTATAGTCAACTAATCTATGACAAAGGAGGCAAGAATATACATTGGACAAAAGACAGCCTCTTCAATAAGTGGTGCTGGGAAAACTGGACAGCCACATGTAAAAAAATGAAACTAGAACACTTCCTAACACCATGCACAAAAATAAACTCAAAATGGATTAAAGACCTAGATATAAGACCAGATACTATAAATCTCTTAAAGGAAAACATAGGCCAAACACTCTCTGACATAAATGACAGCAACATCTTCTCAGATCCACCTGTCAGAGTAATGACAATAAATAGAAAAATAAACAAATGGGACTTAATTAAACTTAAATTTTCTGCACAGCAAAGGAAACCCTAAACAAAACGAAAAGACAACCCACAATATGGGAGAAAATATTTGCAAATGAATCGACTGACAAGGGATTAATCTCCAGAATTTACAAACACCTCCTACAGCTCAATACCAAAAAAACAAACAACCCCATCAAAAAATGGGCAGAAGATCTAAACAGACAATTCTCCAAAGAAGACATACAGATGGCCAAAAAACACATGAAAAAGTGTTCAACATCACTTGTTGTTAGAGAAATGCAAATCAAAACCACTGTGAGGTACCACCTCACACTGGCCAGAATGGCCATCATCAAAAAGTCTACAAACAGTAAGTGCTGGGGAGGTTGTGGAGAAAAAGGACTCCTATTACACTGTTGGTGGAAATGCAAATTGGTGCAACCACTGTGGAAAACAGTACAGAGATTCCTCAGAAAACTAAAAATAGAATTACCATTTGATCCAGCAATCCCACTCCTGGGCATCTATCCAGAGGAAACCATGACTCGAAAAGACACATGTACTCCGGTGTTCATTGCAGCACTCTATGCAATAGCCAGGTCATGGAAACAACCTAAATGCCCATTGACAGAGGAGTGGATAAAGATGTGGTACATATACACAATGGAATATTACTCAGCCATTAAAAGGAACGAAATAACAACATTTATAGCAACATGGATGGACCTAGAAATTATCATGCAAAGTGAAACCAGTCAGACAATGAGACACCAACATCAAATGCTACCACTTACCTGTGGAAACTATAAAAAGGACACAATGAACTTCTTTGCAGAACAGATAATGACTCACAGACTTTGGAAAACCTGTGGTTTCCAAATGAGACAAGCTGCGGGGTGGGGGGATGCACTGAGGGTTTGGGATGGAAATGCTATCAGACTGAGTTGTGATGATTTTTGTACACGTATAATTGTAATAAAATTCATTAAGTAATGGGGGAAAAAAAAGAAAAGCATTTTGGAATCGGATGTGAAGCACACTGATCTGGGTTCTCCGGGCACCAGACCTGTCCGGGGACCCCCTTCCTCTACCTGGTACCTGGCATAGCGTCTGGCACAGAGCACGAACTCCACAAATACTTGTTGAATACACGTCTGAATGAATCAGTCACGTGCTCTCAGATGAAGCTCTGCTCCCATACGCATTGGAGGACCAACAACAACGGGCTATAAAAGCAGCGGTCAGTCCTCCGGATGGGGTGGTGGGAATTCAGAAAGACTTCCTAGGGCATTGAGCCAGATCCTGGAGGATGCAGCCCAGAGGAGACCTCCGGATCCAAGAAACAGCCCTAGGAACTGGAAATACACCGTGAGGTGGGCAAGACGCTATTGTCTTAGCACGACAAGGCTGAAGGTGTGCGCAAGACCACGTGTTGGGGAATCGGGAAAAGAGACGGGATTGAGCTATTCCCTCTTTCCATTTCTTTCTAGGCCATCTAAGGAGGCCAGGTGGCTATTTGGGGAAAATGATTTAAGATAATGGGTTACTAGCTGGTAAAGGTTTAATGAGTCTTCCTGTCTAGATAACATTTTTTCACCGGGGGGCCTCTGACTTCACCCCCAGTAATGTGAGAACTGCAAGGAATTAGGGCGGGTCTGGCAGGAAGAGGTTCGAGGCCTGCAGTAAATCATGCTCCCTGACAGCCGGCTTCCCTGCCGGGAATCCTGCCAGTGAGACCCTCGGAAAGGTAACCCCTGGCACCTTCCCGCCGCCGCC
>PVHT021183517.1:4079314-4195525 GCA_004024745.2 Catagonus wagneri
AAATCAGACCGCTCTTTGGAGGCCAGGGCCAGGATTTATGACTCCCTTTTCACTGAGAATGAATTTAATTCCCAGGGGTGGAAGTGGTATTAACAGATTTGGCCCGCCGCACCTGTGGCATCCCAGATGGTGGCAGCTGGACCGGGAAACGCAGGCCCCCACACACTGACGTCTATAGTGGGCCAGCAACGTCTTCACCCTTCCAGGCACGGCGAAAGCTCGATTGCGGGCATGCAGCAAAGTTGGGGGTAAAATAAGGATTTTAGTTAACAATGAATTTAAAACGGTAACATTGATCTGTAGAGCATTTTCACTCTATTTTTGGTGTGTTTGAGTTTTTAAATGACTATTCGTTGAAGGTACCTTTTCAAAGTATCCATTTTTAAGCTGCAAAGTTCTTGCTCTATTGGGGCCAACGTCTTGCGATTTATGGCCTTGTGTTCCCGTCTGTGTTGTAGACCCAGTAAGAGGGCATGGTGCCCATGGGAAGGGAATCAGCTGGGGAGATTTGAAAGAGCTGGATGCCTGACTCCACCCCCAGGGGGTCGGAGACAATGCCTGAGAATCAGCATTTTCTTCAAGTTTCCCAGGTGATTTTAATGTATAGCTAAGTTTGAGAGCCACTGCTATAATAGACTAGGAAATATATATAACACATGTAATTTTATATACAATCATTATACAACATATAATGACTTTCATTATTTTTGAAACAAGCGTAACAGAGTTTCAAATGAGACATGCTGCCTACAGTTGCTCATCTCTTTTATATCAACCAACCCCGACTTCTTAAATCATTGCATTGATCACATTAGTCCCTGGACAAATATGCCTTAGTCGTCATGGACAAGTCAGTGCTTTACACGATGAACGGTCTTCATCTTCTCTAAAACTTGCATGAAATTGGGGATTCTCGCCGGGAGCCGCGCTCGTGCTCTACGGAGTTTTTCTCCCTGATCAATGAGAAACTTCATGCTCTCTTGGTACTGACTCGTGGCACCCAGTAGTGGCCGTGCAGCCCCGCTCACCATCTCTGCTCCTCACCCATCGCCCGTCCGCCCTTCCAGCCATTCAGCAGTCATCAGGCACTGGTGTAAAATGATAAATGACACAAGAGCGCACTTAAAGGAGTCACAGTCTGGTGTGGAAAGAGGACAAGTTAACAGAAATCATAGGAAAGAGTGAGAAGTGCCTTATCAGAAGTAAGCTGAGGGTACCAAAGGAGCGTGGAGACGGGCGCTAACACGGCCTGGGGGCAGAGACTGCTGTCACCGTCCCCAGGAAAAGTGCTGTGACTTCTGCAAACCACTCTGAACCATGGATTGTCATCTGCCAGACACTCACGGAAAGATGCCCTCAATATACAGCTGTAACGATTTCTCTCTCCTTCTTTATTCAGTCATTCATTGGAGCTAGATATTATTATTCTACAATTAAATCATTAGTAAAAATACAAAATACTAGATTTCCTGTGTTTTCTGATTTAGATATTCTTCTTTGTTTGGAGCATAACATATGTAACCAAGACTCTGCTTTGACCTCACTGGTTCCGTGGTTCTTTTAAAAGCGCAGAACTTACATCCAAGGACAGACGTCCACATGAGGAAGGCTGCATACTTAATTGCCGTCACCAGGGTCAAGAACACTGTGATCTTTCTGGGGCTCCTTTTCAATCATTGACATCGGGGATTTCTTCACATTAGCAGTCAGCACATGATAAAGCGTGTGCCTATTTTAAGACCAAACAAAGAATACTGCAGACCCCAGGACCAAGGCAAATATCTAGAATTCCTAGACAGGAATTGAAATGTCACCAGTGAGTCCTGGGACAGAAGGGGACCAAGTCACCTTGTCCACATATTTTAAGTGACCGCTTACAGGGCTGCATAAAAAGTCAGCACAAAACAGGGTAGAAATGAAAAGACTGTGAGTTGGTTGATAACAGAAGGAAGGCAGGGAGGGAGCTCATGAGAAATTTTCCTTTCCCTGTTTGAAATGAATTTAGGATCTGATTTTCATTTTCTGACCTTATAAAATTGGAACGCTAAGGGATCTCAGAGATAATTTAACCCAATGTTAATTTATACGTGAAAAGGACTGATATCCAGAGAGGTGAATCAATGGCTGAGGTCTTGCTGTGAGTAAAGGTCATGATCGGAACTGAAACACCAGGCTTCCTACCTCCCGTGACCCTTCACCGCACGACCTGGCAGCACTGTCACTAAGCCGTGCCTGAGACCCACACCACAACCGAGAGCTCTCGCCCTCAGTGCCATCTGGTTCACTCAAGCAGTGGCTGCAAATTCCAGGCTACAGATCTGAGTGCCTAAGAAATACAGTGCATTTATGTTCACAACCGGATTTATGGGTACATTTGGGCGTCCTCAAAAGTGTTCCTCTTCCATCCAGCCTCCTGGCATCAGTGTCTGCAACTGACCCCTCTGTCCTTGTCCCAGCTGCGGACTCTTTTCAGGTGCAGTGGCCCCCAGGCCTTTCTGGCCATAAAGTCACCTTTCTGTGCTAGTTCCTCCTCCAGGCACAAGGGAAGGATGACCGATGTGCAGAGGCTGTTTCAGGCCTGTCCACCCAACACACAACAGACCTGTTTCAATGAATGAGACCAGGGAGACTCTGGGTCAAGGCCACTTTCCCAGGCCCTACCTAAGGGACTTTGGGGATGACAAGGTGACAACTCTCTCCTCTGGGAGTTCTCAAGCACATCTGGAACCCCCACCACCCCCCTCCAATGGAGGACTCAGCACTGGAGGGGGACATGTGGGTAAAGACAGAGCCCTGGGCACCTTCTCAGATACTCTCCGCCCTCCTCCAGCTTCTAGAACCTTTACTTAGTCTCAGGGTGACACAGAGTAAAACTGGCTCTGAGCTATATTCTTTCTCATGTCTCGTTCTTACCCTGAGTTTTGTCAAGAATTGGGTTCCCTACCCTGCCCTGCTACACCTCCTCGGAGCCTTCCAACGTGGGAGATGTGCCTGGAAACTAAAGACTCGACTATCGCTTGACCTCACCAGGATCAAGACGCTGACAGCTTGAGTGCCCCCATGACCCACAGCCACACCCTCGTCCCCAGACCAGGCGGGTTCAAAGCGCCAGCCGGAAAGAGGAACTCAAGACAAGAGACACCAGAGAGTCAGTACACACCTGCCCCTCCCAGGGGAGAGCATCGTGCACCAGTGGCCTGCCAGCGGCCTCTCCTCTTACTCAGAAGTCCATCACCGGGTGAACACGTCCCCACTAAGCTTGGTTGTCCTTATCTGTCTGAGGCGGGTAGACTCTCTACCTATAAAAATTGCAGATACGGAGTTCAGCCCTTAGCAAGTGCCTGTGTGTAGCTATTGCACAACAAATAGCAGCCATTAACAGATACACACTACTGTATAAAAAAGAGCTAAACAACAAGGACCTACTCTACTGCACAGGGAGCTCTATTCAGTATCTTGTAACAGCCTGTAATGGAAAAGAACCTGAGAACAGATATCCATATAGCATAAGTGAATCACTTTGCTATGCACCTGAAATCGACACGACATTGCAAATCAACTCTACTTTACGAGAAATATAAACAGCCGCCATTATTTAAAACTTTCTCTTCTGTATCATAATTAACACCCTTCTTAAGATTGTAAAATTCCCGCCGGGCATCCTTCTGAGTTTACCAGCTGATGTGGCATTAGTGAGGAGACACCAGGCCATCATCTTGGTCACTGCACAGGCCACGTGGAGGAAGATGTGTTAGAGAAACACCCACAAGTGTCAGATTATCTAGGAAATGTGAATGATTGCTAAGGAAAGCAATTTGGCAAGGGTGTGAATGACTCAAGGCAAGCCTGTTTCCATTTCTAGAAAAACAACTCAAACCCTTTGTCTTACCAAGACTGAGACAGGAGCACAAATGCTCTGAGTTAGGGCTCATTAGGTACGAGGGGCAAACCAGGAGTTTCCATCACACAACCTGAGTCAGTACCTCTCCTTCGAGTCTCACCTGGGTGCTACAAAAGCAGATTCCCAAGCCCACTCCCCAGAGTTCTTGATTCAGAATTATTGCTGGAAAAGGCTTCCTGGAGGAGAGAGAATTTCAGAACACGGTGGCAGGAATGGCACTCCAATCAGGATGCATCCATCCAGGGAGGGGCATTCCGAGGGAGAACAGGTGCAGCCACTGGGGCTCCCAGGCATATCCTGCTGGACGTGTCCCAGCCTGACTTGCTGCCCGGGACTCACACTGGTCATAAACAGACAGCAAACCTCTGCCCAGCCCTTGGGTAGTCCACAAATTTCCCTTCGACAAGGTGTGCTACTTTCAGGTACTGGTACTGAGTCACCCAACTGATAAACCACCATACTTTCTCATTTTTCTTATTCTTATAAGACCTAGTGTTCTAACAAATAATCTTCTGAACCTGCATATTCTGTAAACTTG
Source organism: Catagonus wagneri (assembly GCA_004024745.2). NCBI lineage: Eukaryota > Metazoa > Chordata > Mammalia > Artiodactyla > Tayassuidae > Catagonus > Catagonus wagneri. Next base: position 4,083,754 of record PVHT021183517.1, read on the forward strand.
GAACTAGCGCTGATTCTGCTCATTCCAGCACCTCCCGGAACAGGTCCCCACCTACGAAGCCCTGGCCAGAGTTAGCAGTTTTCGGTAACTTTCCCTCCAGAACCCTACTCAGCTCCCTCCAGAACTCTACTCGAGTCTCACCATTCCAAATTGTCTAAAGACCTAGATATTCACAAGAAGTTAACCCAGTTATTTCAATATGAGTCCGCTAAGTAGCTGAGAACCCAGGGAGGTACATTAGCTAATGATTTCCATTTGGTCTAACAGGGAAATAGGTCAATTACATTTCTCCCTTTCTCTCTTTAAACAAGGAAATTCCAAGTCACACACCAAGAGTTGGATTAAGATCAACGGCTTAGCCAAATAACACAAGCGTGAAATAGTGGCTAAGCCCTCGCTTACGTAGTGCACAGTCTCCCAGACTCCATTCCCAATGCCTCATTTACATTAACTCATTTAATCCTCACAACAACCGTACAAAGAAGTCAATACTATTATTACCTCCAGTTAACAAATGAGGAAACTAAAGGACAAAGACATTTAAGTCACACAAACCACAACTGGCAAGGTCTGAATTCCAACCCATACTGTCTAGCTCTTGAGTGTGTGTGTGTGTGTGTGTGTGTGTATGTACATATATTTTTTTGGCTTCACCTGGGGCATATAGAAGTTCCTGGGCCAGGGATGAAATCCAAACCGGAGCTGTGACCTACACCACAACAGAAGCAATGCCGGATCCTTAACCCACTGTGCTGGGATAGGGATCAAACCTGAGCCTGTGCATCAACCCAAACCACTGCAGAAGCAACATGGGATCCTTATCCCACTACACCAAAGTAAGAACTCCCTTTTCTTTTCCAAGTGTACACTCCTGAACACAGACGTTCAAGTGGAACCAGAAGACCGGATGCCCAGCAGAAGGCAAAAGAGTTTTAAAGTAAAGCGAGAAGATTTGGGGAAGCGTTAACAGTCATTACACAAAATGTAAACCACCTCTCCAAAGCCTCAGCCCTTTCTAAGGCAGCAGCACCCCACCATCCTCGCACATCAGCTCATCCGTGCCGCACGCATATGCCATCTTTCCTCCATTCAATATGGCGCCCCACGGTGCTCAGCTTCAAGGTGTCCTGCATGGTAACGAGTCACCACGGTGAGCATATGCAGGTCAACCACGCCTACATCGCTTTTCAAGCCATTTGAGAGTGAGGCCCCCAGGAGCCCAGCATCACCTTGCAGGAGTCCCTCTAGAAGCGGCCCGCTGAGCCCAGGCATCCTGACAGCGCACGCCATCTCTAATCTGGCCAGTGCATAGCAGAAAGGAGCCACCGGCTGGGTTCTGGGCTTGGCTGCCTTTTGCTTTTGCCTCCACCACATTCCAAGGCTGGAAGCCATCACCAGAGGGAGCAAAGCATGGACCCAACTCCTCAGTGAAGCCACCTTCACACAGGCCTGGGGGAGGACACCAGGCAGGGAGAAAGCCCAGCCTGCCACCACTGCAGAGTCAGAAGCACACGGAGAAAGACAGGCGACCGGGACAGACCTGGAGGGGCTGATGCAAGATCAGAGCACATGTGTCCCTGGAAAGTCACAGAGCAGGGAGTGTCCTAAGCTGGTTGGGAACGTCCCCCAGATCCGACCAGGATCAGTAGCGGTTCATCATGCTCGCTGAACGCTAAAAAGCATGTCTTCACCAATGACGCATAAGAGAACTTTCAACAGGAAAACAGTATTTTTCCGTCTTGACCTAGATACTAAATACAGCGTACTTGACAGAGCCCCGTGGAAGGCTCTCTCCGCCGAGGCCACAGTGGTGAGACACTTAGTCACCAAGAAGGGGCTGGGAGCCAAAGTCAGAGGGCAACTCACTAACAAGCATTCGGGCAGAGGAGGCTGGACCAGAAAGGAGCCCGCCAGGACAGTTTTAGAGTTCTTTATAACCAGACCCGGCTCTTCCTGGCCGGCACCATGGCACAGGGATGGAATCGTGCCACCTCACATGTCACTCTGGACCTGAGACCCCCGTCCGCGTGTCACTGACTCTCCGGCCAGGGCAGCCCTCACTGTCTTTCCATCCATGGCACAGTACTAGGCGACAGAAGAGACTTTTAAACACGTGCTTTCCCAGAGCACCACCGACAATCAGCAAAAAAAGAATATGGTTCAAAGTTTTCTGGGCAGGAAATGTCAAAGAATGAGGTATTTTGATGAAGGCAACCAAGAAAATGAAAGCAATCTGGTTTCTGAAACACAACCGCCCCGCTCCCCACCTAAGCCCTTCAAAGGCCCCCAGGGCAGGCGAGTCTGCAGCCTTCAGGCAAAGCCCCATCTCCCCTCGGCCCACCTCGCCCCAGGCTTTCCGCCGGCACCGGCACAGCTCCCACTCCCCACCCCGCCGGGTCGCATCCTGGCTTACAACAAAAGCAAGAGGAGGGGGCCCGCACGGAAAGCTGGTTTTGTCGCTCAGGCGGCACACCTTTGAAATTCTATGATCTTCCAGAACCAGCCGACCCCCTGGCGCGCGGGGTGGGGGGCGGGGCGGGGCGGGTCCGCCCCCCCCAGGACGCCTCAACCACGCGGTTCGCAAACCAGCTGAGCGCTGTCAACCGAGGAGGCTGCAGCCTGGATCGTGGGCTATTTCGCGGGCGAGCGGCGATGCGGGCCCTGGAAAACTTGTATCGCGGGAGATGCTCCGCGGGCTTCGTTAGAACCACCGGGGACTAAGGCAGAGGGCGCGCCGGGCCTGGGCCGCCGGGCACCTGGGCACCCGGGCGCCTGGAGGGGCGGCAGGACGCCGGGCCGGGCCCAGCGCAGCCTCGCCCGCCACCACCGTGGGGGCGCTGGCCTCCCGGGCCCCTCCAGAGGGGAAACTGAGTCCCCGCGGCGGGCGATGTCTCCGAGAACTCAGTGCCACGGGGCCCTCTAGGGCGGGCTCCGGACCCACAGGACCTTAGCCCGCGGTCGCGCCTGGCGTCACCTGCGGGCTGCGGGGGGCGCTCCGCCTCGCTCCTGTCTGGGGGCTGCGGAGCAGGGGTGCGCGCCCGGGGCCCAGGGTGGGGGCGCTGGGGCGCAGGAGACCCGAGGGGCGGATGCTGGGGATGCGGGGGACCGGGGGAGGGGCCGGGCGGCGGCGGCACCCGTCTGCCGGCTGCACCCACGCCCGGTGCCTGCAGCATCTGCGAGGCACCTGCGACTCCTCGCCTCCCTCTACGCTCCCCATTCTCCCTAAAACGCAGCGGCCCCGCCTGCGGCGCCCGGCTCTGCCTACGCGCCTACCCGGGCTGAACGCCCGGCGCCTGTAGCCGAGCTGCTGTTGCTGCTGGACTCCCGGCCCGGAGGCAGACAGAGGGTCGAGATGCGGGATCCTGGGCCCGCCTTACAGCTCTGTGCTCAGCCAAAAGTTCTGGAGCCTTTCTTTCCTAACTTCACTGAATGTGCGTAAATGTGCGTGTGTCTGTGTGTGTGTGTGTGTCTGTGTGTCTGTGTGTGTACAGCCCTTGCAGAAAGCAGCGTTGAAAAATGTCTCGGGTCTCCTTTATGCATTTAAGTGCATTAAATGAACAACTGAGAATAAGCACATTCGCATATCCCAGGCCAGAGGCAATGTCCTTCCTCCCCAGAGCCTGTAAATCCATTGTCTGAAACAAAACCACAAGCCGGGGCCTTGTCAGGGGAGGTGGAGAAGGGGCTGCAAACAGAATCTTCCCACAGGAACAATCTTCCTGATCTGGGGGTGTGGCTAAGAGGAAACCGGTGATAGCGTTCTTACGAGGTTAGATAAGAAAAACAGGTGCAGCCTACCTGGAATTTATCCTCTTGGCTCGTACCTTCTAGAAATATCTGAACTTTTTTACCCACTGTACTATACTGAGGGTCTTGCTGGATTCCCCAGGCCTTTTCTGCTGGCTGGTTTTTCCCTGTTACCTTCCTTGTTGATCTAAGCAGGCAGTTTTAATTCCATTTAAGGCCCGTGAATCAGTCTCAGCCCCAGCCCCACGCTGCTGTCTAGCCTCTGTTAACAAGTAAAAGAAAGTCAATTTTCCAGGTGTTAAATAACATTGAATAATAATTTTATAATCAGCATAAAAATTAAGTGCAGGGTTACACCACAGGAAAATACCTGGCATTTTTCTGCCGGGTTTCTGTGTTATTTCTTGAACTCCCACGGATCCCAGCCTCGGGGCTGCAATGCTTATTTGCTTGTTGATTTTTAGTGTCTTACTTGAAAATCCTAATTTCCAAGGGAGAGAGTGCGTGCATTTTCAATGTGACATGAAAGCACCTTGTTGGGGAGTTCCCGTCGTGGTGCAGTGGTTAACGAATCCAACTAGGAACGATGAGGTTGCGGGTTCGATCCCTGGCCTCGCTCAGTGGGTTAACGATCCGGCTTTGTCGTGAGCTGTGGTATAGGTCACAGACGTGGCTGGGATCCTGCGTGGCTGTGGCTGTGGTGTAGGTCCGCAGCTGTAGCTCCCATTCGACCCCTAGCCTGGGAACCTCCATATGCCGTGGGTGCGGCCCCAAAATGACAAAAGCCAAACAAGAAAAAAAAGAAAGAAACACCTTGTTGGAACAGGACCTGAGGAGCTGTTTCCTTCTGGGGAAGCTGGCACTCCAGGTGGGAGCCGCGCGCCCAGTTGCGCCTGAGACTGACCTGTCATCTGTGTACCTGCCGCCCCCCCCCCCCGGTGTCCCCTGCAGTTCTGTGTTCACACATATTGCGACGAGGACTGTTACCTCGCGCACGCCGTTCCTACTCTACACGGTGGACGGAGGCAGGATGGGAGGCTTTGCTCTCCTCCACACCAGCGCCCCCTGGACGCAGACAGCGGAGCAGCCCAGGCCCCCACCCCCTGCAGGCCCCTGCGCCCCTTGCTGCGGGGGCCTTGGTATCCCCGGAAGTTGGCGCGATGGAATTCTGACTCTGAAATGATGTCAGGATTCCAATCCGGGTCTCCAGGCACTGAAGATTTGGGTCTTAAGTCCCACCCACCTCCCCACCTGAGCCTCCCGTCCGTCCCACACATTGGCCTGACCAGGCAGAATCTCGCGATGAGTCAGTCACATCTCATGGGGATCAGCGGCCCAAACCACAGCAGCCCGACAAGTGGAATTTTCAAAACCCAGCGGGGGAATCAGAGGGAGGTGATCAAAGGGCGCCAGCTTCCAGGAAGATGTGTAAGTCCTAAGGATGTGACGGATAACACCGTGACCGCAGGTAACCCTGCTGTGTGACCCACAGGAAGATGAAGAGCAAATCCTAAGAGATTTCATCACAAGGAGAAATTTTTTTTCCTTTTTCCTTTTCTTCTTTCTTTCCTTTTAATCGTATCTATATGAGAAGATGGATATTAGCTGAAATCTTTTTTGGCAATCATTTCTCAATATATGTAAATCAAACCACCATGCCATATGCCTTAAACTTAATACAGTGCTGTGTGCCAATTATTTTCCAATAAAACTGGGGGGAAAGCCAGACTTCCAAGATGTAAAGGGGACTTATTGTGACTCTCTCTCTCTCCCTTTTTTTTTTTTTTTTGGCATTTGTTTTCATTATTATTTTACAAGTAATTTGTAGTAATTACAGGAAAAAAATCAGAAAATACATGCTGTAGGGATAAAGAAGATAAAAATCACCTATATAGATTGAGAAATCTTTTTAAAACCATTTTAATTGAAGTGTAGACAAATATCATGTGATATCACTTATACGGAGAATCTAAAATAATGATACAAAGGAGCTTATCTACCACACAGAAACAAATCATAGGCTTCAAAAGCAAACTTACGGTTACCCCAGGGGAAAGCGGGGGAAGGAATGGCTTGGGCGTTTGGGATGGCACATGCGCACTATTAAATACGGAACGGATGGTCAGTGGGGACCTGCTGTAGAGCACGGGGACTCTGCTCGGAGAAGAATCTGAAAAAGAATCTATATGTGTATGTGTATAACTGAATCACTTTGCTGTAGAGCAGAAATTATCACAAGAATCTGAAAAAGAATCTATATGTGTATGTGTATAACTGAATCACTTTGCTGTAGAGCAGAAATTATCACAACATTGTAAATCGACTAAACTTCAATAACATTTTTAAAAATGAAAAAAAAAATTAAAAAGAACACTCACAGAGTTCCCGTTGTGGCTCAGGGGGTTAAGGACCTGGCTTTGTCTCTGTGAGGATGCAGTTTCGATCCCTGGCCTCGCTCAGTGGGTTAAGCATCCCCAGACTTCTATCTGGCTCTCACAGTTGCATTGGTCTCTTCCACCATAGAAATGTCCTATCCCAGAGTTCCCGTCGTGGCTCAGCAGTGATGAACCTGACTACGATCCATGAGGTTGTAGGTTCGATCCCTGGCCTCGCTCAGTGGGTTAACGATCCAGAGCTGTGGTGTAGGTAGCAGACTCGGTTCAGATCCTGCGTTGCTGTGGCTATGGTGTAAGCCGGCAGCTGTAGCTCCGATTAGACCCCCAGCCTGGGAACCTCCATGTGCCGCGGGTGCGGCCCTAAAAAGACACGCACAGAAGAAAAGCAATGTCCTATTCCCTCCATTCCTGTCACGCAGGTCTCTGTCTACTGCTCCCCACACGTGCACGGCTGTGCAGCCGACACCCCAAATGCACTCGGCTGTCCGTCTCAACTACCGATTCCCTGAAACAAGCAGAAAGTTGTGTGACTTTGGACCATTTGAGTGATTTCATGCAGTATTTATGCACTGATTCATTTAGGGCTGCGCCCTTAGCCTGTGGAAGTTCTCAGGCCAGGGACTGAATCTGAACCACAGCTGGGGACGTCCCATCCTTCAACCCACTGCACTGGGCCAAGAATGGAGCCCACGCCTCCGCAGAGACCCAAGCCGCTGCAGTTGGATTCTTAACCCACGGCGTCATGGTGGGAACTCCTTCGTATGGTCTTGAAAGCACTACTTACGTTGGTGAAATGAGCACCATTCTTCAGTCACCTAGGCTGTAGGCAGCACCGCCTCTGGCCCACGTGTGGTGCCTGGTAAACCTTCCTTGTTGGACCCACAGGTCCTGGGAGGCTCTCCCACTGTCACTCTTTCTTAGGCTTCATCAGTTGAAAGGTTCTCAAGAGCTGACAACATTCTTTTGGTTCCTGATTCTCTTCCGCCCCCTCACCCCTCCTTTATCCCCAGGAACCCTCCCCTGAGAAACATCCCATCCCTGGGGTCCCTCGGGTGGGTTCCACAGGGCAGGGCCTGGGCTTCCTCCAAGCCAGCGTGCACCCAGGCTCCATCGTCACTCCAGGGGACAGCTTTCCCCGAGTCTCCGCAAAAGTCTGCAGGAGCTCAAATTCAATAGGTACCGTGGGAGTTCCCGTTGTGGCTCAATGGAAATAAATCCACCAGTACCCATGAGGATGTGCGTTTGATCCCTGGCCTCGCTCAGTGGGTTGGGGAGCCGGCGTCACTGTGGCTGTGCTATGGGCCAGCAGCTGCAGCTCCGACCAGCCCTCAGCCTGGGGACTTCCGTATGTCACAGGTGTGGTCCTAAAATGCAAAAAACAAAAACAAAAAGACAAAACTCTAGACTCTGAGGCCTGTGGTGCTTCCTGAGGGCATGAACAAATAAGGCAAAGGGTAAACAAAGAGACTGTCCTTTGTCCCCTTTCCTTTTTTTAAAATATAGTTGATTCACAATGCTGTGCCAATTTCTGCTGAACAGCCAAGTGACTCAGTCATACATATATATGATTATACGCATTCACATAGACATGTATATATTCTTTTCTATCATGGTCTGTCCCAGGAGACTGGACAGGGTTCCCTGTGCTCTGCAGTAGGAACTCACGGTCCATCTAATCTAAACATGATAGTTCATTGTCCCTCCTCCCTGCTGTCCTTGCTTCCCTGCCTTCTGAGGTCTACAGTTCTCAGGCTTTTAGACTTCACTGAAGTAAAGCAGTGAGTTAATCTCCAGTTTTTGGTCTAATTTTGATTCATGGAATTAGCCGTAGAATTTTTTTTAAAAGTTGCCCAAGAACTTGACCCTTCAAATCCTTCACATCTAGTCACTGTCCAAAGGAGATGCCTTACACCTGATGTAATAGGCCAATTTATTTTCAAGCCTGAATAAATATCAAGTCACTTTTGGCAGCCGTGGAAGTTACCTGCCATGACGTCAGAGCGCCCAGTACAAACAGAGCCCCAGAGACGTCCTGTCTCTTAGGCATAAAGAAGGGAGTGTTTTAAGTTATTTGTTTCCCTGGCCTGAAATGCCCTCGGCCCTCCTCTAAATCCTGCCTGTCCTTCAAAACTTAACTGAGCTCCCTCTTCCCCACGAAGTCTTTCTAACTGACGCTGGCTCTCCAGATCTCTCCCGGCTCTGAATCCAGCAGCACTTCCGGTCCTTCAAGCAAGCATTTAATTATAAGGCCGTCTTGTCTTGTTCACCATGGATTCCAGTGGGTTATTCTGGTCCCCCGGATGTAGGTCGCAGTGGGCAGGGCCCCCCCCCCCGCCTTCATGTCTTTTACTTTTTCTGGATCCTGCCCAAGAGGATCAAGTGTAGACTGAACACCAGAAGGGGCTCAGACGTCCTTGCTGATTGGTTGACCAGATCTTTCCAGCCACGGTCAGTTTCCGTGGCAGTCCCTCTGTGACCAGACAGTAATCTGCCATCGGTACTGAGTTCTGATCCAGGGAATTTACCCTGATCTCACTAACACCACATTCCAGCCAACTGACTCTCTTGATAGGATTCTAGGTGAGAAGTTCAAGCAGGGCAAGTGAGCAATGCCCTGTACCACCTGTCCAAACAACTGCAGTAATACGTGGAGCTTACGTACCTTGAAAGCAGTAGACGTTTCTGATGGGGCTCAAGGGAAAAGAGAATTTTCACCAAGGGTGACCAGGCCGTGTAGACAGAGAGGGAGGCAGCAGTGGAAGGCGCTCGACTGTGGGCTCAATCAGATCACGACTCAAGTATGGCTCTGTCGTCTGCCAACTGTACCACCGTGGGCCCTGCAATGCTTCTCAGTTCACGGTGTGCTCAGGGTCCTGGGCAACACCTGCGAGCCTGGGATAAACTCTGAATCTCGGGCTCCACCCAAGGCCTCTGGGTGAGAATCTGCATTTTAATGAGTCCCTTTAATGAGATTCTGCATTTTAATGATGCTGCCCATGTATCCCTGGCCTGGCAGAGCGGGTTAAAAGGATCTGGCATCGCTGAGGCTGCTGCATAGATTACAACTGAAGCTCAGATCTGATCCCTGACTCAGGGAACTGCATAGACACGGTGCGGCCCTAAAAGAAAATAAATAAGTAAATAGTGCATGCCATCTCCCAGGCCACAGTGGCTGGTCCATGGCCGGGCATGTGGACCAGATCAGGCCAGTCAGGATCAACCGGATCAAGCCAGGCAGGTGTTTGATCCCCTGGAAAGCTGACTTACCCTTTCCCTCAAGATGAGAGAAGATGCTATGGGCCTGGTACTCCTGTGAATCCTTTTATGACTACTGGGGACCAAAACTGGACCATGGACCACGTAAGGGGAGCAACAAAAAGACAACCCTATTTGGTGATTCTCAAGCCTGGATGGAGGGACCTGGGTCTAAGCGGCTGTTTACTCACGGACTCAATAAATTCCCTGCCTGCTTGTACCAGTTTAGGTTAGAGTTCCTGACACGTGAGAATGAATGAGGCAGCATGGCTTTGCTGATGCTGTGGCTGTGGGCGTGGCCCTGCCGTGACAGCTGGGCAGCCGAAACTGCCCTTGAAATACTTGAAGAATGTCAGTGGCTCCAACTTAACACAGGTGAAGAAGGAAGACCTCAAGACAAGTTCACTGAACTTTGACTAATCTAGACAGGACAAAGTTTCATAGGCTACATTTTTTAAAAAAAAATTTTATTGGTGTATAGTTGACTTACAGTGTCTGCTTTAATTTCAGGTGTAATCTAATAAAAATGATTTTTTTAAAAACTTACTTATAAAACAGGAAAAAAAAACCCACAAATTTTGAAAGAGTAATCAAGCTACTCTTTGGGGGAGACACCATGAGAGCTGCCGGAGTCAGGGGAAACTACGGGAGGAGAGAGACAAATTAGGAAGAGGAGAAGGAGATACACACACTACTGTATAAAATAGATAATTAACAACAACCTACCATAAGCTGTTTTCTTTTGCAGAATTAAGTTGCGGATGCAAAAATGAGGGCTTGAAGACATCTGAGCAAGAGAGCGAGGTAACCTCTTACACTTTATGAGTCTGTTCATAAGACAGAGAATGCTGCTCCCCTGCCCTGATGCTTCCTTCTAGTAGTTTCTCTCACTGCCTGGGCACACAGGGGCCTATCTGGCTGGCGTTTAGGAAGCACAACTGGACAAGCTTGATTCAGCTCTGCCCTGCCTTCCTTTCTCGGAGAATAACGTGGGTTCTGCGCTGCTGCTTTGGGCTGGAGGTCATACCCGACGCTGACTCCATCCATCAGGGTACACCTGCCCCCTGGCAACCCTACCTGCCCCAGCCCCACATCTGTATACACCTGCCCGAGGCCCGGGCAGCAAGAACAGGACGGCCTAACCGAGGTCAATCCAGAAAGCCACTTTAGCCCATCCACGCAAAGCCGTATCCTTCAATATGGCCTTCCTCTTACTTCCCTTAGTTCCTGATACGTTCAGCAGTCAGGCAGGGAAGAGAACTACTCTTTGGGGGAGACGCCATGAGAGCTGCCGGAGTCAGGAGAGGCTGGAGGGAAGAATGGAAGTGGCAGACCAGCTTTGAGGCCCCTGCAAAGAGACAGCAAGCAGAGACAAGGAGAAAAGGGGACAGATGTGAGGGAAAGTGAAAAGGGAACACTGCTAGGAGTTGGCATTTTACAGCGGAGGGTGTGATAGAGGGAAGGATGGAGGGGAAGTTCAATGTCAGGGTGTCTAGATGGGCAAATCCAAGGCGAAACAGCAATGAGAGGCGGAGCCTCTGATCGGAGAGGGAGAGGAGCATTGCGTAGAGATAGCGACTAAAACACAGACGCGTGGACGAAACCCAGGGGCGGAGAAGGATGTCCGTGTTTGGGGGGGCGCAGGTGCAGGACCCGGCCAGGGAAGGTGATCTGCAGGGGCGAGGGCAGCGAGCAGAAGGATGGAACCCACCGAAGGCAGGTTCTAGAAACAAGAGCCCCTAGAAGTATTCAAAATAAGTAAGCTACTGGACGGGACCAGGAAGAAGGCCTTCGGGGACCCTGAGAGCAGTTCAGAAGCTGGGCAGCGGGGCCCAGGCCCAGGAATGGGAGCGAGGCGTTGGGGGGGGGACATGCAGGGCCACGTGGGGGGTGCAGCCCAGGCTACCTCGCTGCGGGTGGGGCCTTGCGACGCTGCAGGGCAAAGACAGGGCACTCCAGGCAGGTCCCAGTCACAAATCGCCCTTCCTACCGTCCGGCCACACCGACAGACCAGGAAACGGTAGCTCTGCCCCCGTCCCTGCCAGCGTCCCCTCTGACCTACTGCTGAACGCCTGCTGCCTTCCCAGAGGCCGTTTCTGATGACTTCAGCGGAGATGGATCCCAGAGAGCCGGCTATTTGCTCAAAGCCGTGCCTCTTGAAGCACTTGGGATGGGGGTGGGGGGAACTGCGTGAAAGGAACCGCAGAGACTGGAAAGAAAAGTCTTCCAATAAGCCGCATGCAAATCACCTGCTTAGGAAAGAAATTAATGTTAACTGCTAAGGTCAAAGAATGAACTAAAGGCATGGCTTTGAATTTTGAACCCCGATTTTTCATTCTGGTCACACGTTATGCCTTCTCTGCGGATTTGACATTGACTGTACCACTTAAAGCAGCCCTGCAAATGTGTGCTGGCCGTGGGGGCCTGGGGACTGGCTGGCTGGCTCCCTGCCTCAGCCTGGCTGCACTGGGAACCTCTCCAGATGAGGCCAGCGCCACGGTTTATTCTGTCCGTCCCCACCTACCGCTTGGCAGCTACCTGCCATGTGACATCCCCAGAGAAAATGACCTTTGGAGTAATCAAGAGTCAAAATCCTGCTAAAATATTTCTCCCAGGAATGGGTTATTTTTTAAATGGGAGGTCAGCCGACATGAAAGAAATATTTTACACAAAGTGTTTTAAAATTAAACACTAAATTATACTCTTATATTCTACGATATGTCACTCTCCCACGGATGAGAATGCAAGCGAGGAAGAGATGTGTGGTGGGACTGAGGGTATTTGCAAAGACTCTGCGAGGCCAATTTAAAGAAACTGTTTTCTCAAAAGCATTTCAAGAGGAAGTAAACATTCTTGCCGATGTAAGTTTTCCAACACGCTCGGGCTGACACTCAGACCTTCAGATTTCAATTTAGAACCAATTTCATTGTTCAGCAAGAGAGGCATTCTGAAAAAAAGACTCAACTATCAGTGAACTGAAAGAAAAGGCAGTCTGCAGTCATGTTGCCTTGTTATTCGGCTCACATACCGTTATTATTATGTGCTCAGTAAATATATATTCAGCCGTTCCCTGGTCCTCATTACTCAGACGAAAGCAAATTTTTGCATAAATCCCATATTATTAAAATATTCTCACACTCTTTCACACTAAACTGGTTGGGCACTATTTTCAGATTTTCTGCCTTATATTAGCAGATTCTCAGTCATTATTTGGAGGCCGAACACATTTCAGAAGCTGTCCACACTTGGAAATCTTCTGCCTGTCTCTCAGCTGCTAAGACAGTGGCTGTCCCACTCCTCCCTCTGCACAGAAGTAGGGAGCTTTCGTTAAAGGGCGCCGCAGGCTTTTCTGGTGCTTCTGCACTCAGTTGAGACCATGCCTGATGGATTCCGATGGACTAGAAATGAGAGGGCCCTGGGCTCATGGACAGTGTAGCAGGCTTTGAGCTATTGTCACGCAGGAAAAAAAAAATCGAGTAACTTAGTTTGAAGAGGGAGAAACTATTGTTCTGTCTTTACTTGTGTCACACAAACATGCCTTCCCTAGAAAACTAGCTTACCTCTCATTTCTCTAACCATCAGCTACCCTCTGCCCACAGCAGGAAAAGAATTGCATCAGCAAAATAGAAGCAGTCATTCTTCCTTTCTGCCACTTGCAATTAAAGCTCAGCCTAGCAGGGGCACGCACTCCTGCCTACTTTTAAAACTTGCCTGAAAGTAATAAGGTTTTGTGTTTTGTGTGTGTGTGTGTGTGTGTGTGTGTGTGTGTGTGTGTGTTTCAAGAAAGGGATGCTGATGGCATTTTGATGAGTGTGACTTATTGCAGTTATCAACAGCCACACATCAGAGAGGTTGTGGTTGCACCCATGGTTAAGAAGTATCTTCCAAGAACAAGCAGATTGTATATATATATATATATATATATATATATATATATATATATATACACCCTTACCTGTGATTTGTGACAACATGGATGACCCGGGAGGAAGTTATGCTACAAGAAGCCAAACACAGAAAGAATAAAACTACATCACCTCATGGATATGTAAAATCTTAAAAAATCAAATACAGATATCACTTATATGTGGAATCTAAAAAATAATAAAAAAAAATGGACTTACTTACAAAACAGAAATAGACTCACAGACACAGAAACAAACTTATGGTCACTAAAGGAAGGGAGGAAGGATAAATTAGGAGTTTGGGGTTAACAGGTACGCACTAATATATATAAAGGAGATAGACAGCAAGGACCTGCTATATATCACAGGGAACTGTACTCAGTATCAGGCAATAACCTAAAATGAAAAAGAATCTTCAAAAGAGTTCGTGTGTGTGTGTCCAAATCATTTGCCATACACCTGAAACTAGCATAATATTGTAAATCAACTATATTTCATTTTAAAAAAAAATCAAATACAGAGAAGCAGAGAGCGGAACAGTGGTTACCGGGGTAGGGAGGTGGAAGAAACGGGGCGACGTTATCGAAGAGAACAAAGTTGCCATTCTGTAAGATGAATGTCTAGAGATCTAATCTACAGTCAGTGATACTGCTAAGAGAGTGGATTTCAGCACAAAAGAAATATGGCAGCTATGGGAAGCAGCTGCATTAATTAGCTTGACTGTAGCAATCGTATCGTGGTCTGTCTGTACCAAAGCATCACACAGTACTCCCTAAATAGATACAATCTTTTTTTTTTTTTTTTTTGGCCATTCACAGTATGCGGAAGTTTCCGGGCCAGGGATGGAAACCATACCACCTCAGTGACGATGCCAGATCCTTAACTCACCAGGCCACCAGGAAACTCCTACCATTTTCATTCTTAAAAAATTAAAAATAAAAGAAGTTTCTTCCAGGAGAGTAAGTGACCCTGCTAAGGTGGTCCTGTTGCCCATAGGGTTACACTTGAACCTGGAACAGTGGGTGGAGGCTGCTATCTTCTAAGGAAGTTTTGTGATGTAGCAGGGGAGCCCACTTTTTTTTTAATTTTTTATTTTAGTTGATTTACAATGATCTGTCAATTTCTGCTGTACAGAAAATAGACACACACATATACATATATATGTGTGTGTGTGTGTGTGTGTATATATATATATATATATATATATAATGTAATTATAAACTCTTTTTCTCACATTATCCACCACTGACTTTTAAGACACCTTCATTTCTCTAAACCCCAATTATTTCTTCTGAATACAGTCAACATTTCCTAGCAGGGTGTTTTTTGGTGACAGTTCACCCATAACCAGTCATTTACGCCACACGCTATGTTAGGCGTGAGGAATAAAGCTAAGTAGGGCCCAGGATGTGCCCTCATGTTCTTGCGTAAGTGAGGCTGGTGACTAATTGCATAGGGTGCTTCTAGAGGCAGCTTTCTTACTCTCTCACCAAGCAGCTTCTTAGTTGGCTTGCACGTCACTAAATGCAGAAAGCGTATATACTCTCCAAATGAATATATGTGACTTCAGTTGTATGACAGTGTGTGTGTCCTTAAAATGTTTTTTGAGTTATGTAGTACTCAAGCATACAGAAAATTACTAAATACTATTTAAAAAACCCATAGAAGTACCTGAGATTTAATCATCCTAAATATTTTGACAGATTTCCTCCATTTTAGAAGGGAAAAAGCAATTTGGAAAAAAAGTGGATATAATTGAAAGCCTGTTTTATGAATGATATGAACCATTTTTTGATTTTTCCTGTTTATAAACATTACATAAGGGGTGTGTGTGTTGTTTATCTTTCAATAACTAGCTTTCTTCATTTAATATTTTATTTAAAAAATCATCCATATTAATACGGATTCCACCTACAGCGTATGTTAACTGCTGTATATAGTATTCTACTGCTTGAATATATGACAATTTGTTTATCCCTCTCACCTGGGATAGACATTTAAGATGTTTCCAAGTTTTTGTTATTACCAAAAAAAAAAAAAATGCCGCATTGATGTTTTTGCACATAACTCCTCAGGCACAGGTGTGAGAGGTCCCCTAGGTTACGTCCCCAGAAGCAGAATCGCTGAGTCAAAGTGAGCAACTCTCCACATTTGCCAGGTATTGTCACCAAACGGTTCTGCGAGTATCTGTACAGACCTGCATTTCCGCGCGGCAGTGTGGGGCCATCGTACCGCTTCGCCTCCTTCCGTTTTGGGTACTAAAGGACCTGAATATATGCCAGGCTTATGAATGTGCAAGAGTCTCATTGTGGCTCTGGTTTTCATTTCCCTGGGGTTGAGCTTCTTCTCACAAATGTGTTCCCCTCTCCATCCATCATCTAACTGTATCCATCATCTAACTGTATTCTTTTCTCTTTTGTTTTTTTGCTTTAAAAATTTTTTATTATAGTTGATGTACAGTGTTGTGCTGATTTCTGCAGGACAGCAAAGTGACCCAGCCATAGACACACACACACACACACACACATTCTCTTTCTTATATTAGCTTCCATCGTTGGTCTATTCCAAGAGACTGGGTATAATTCCCTGTGCTATGCAGCAGGATATCATTGCTTATCCATTCTAGATGGAATAGTTTTCACCTACTAACCTGAGACTCCCAGTCCATCCCACTCCCTCCCCTCTAACTCTATTGTTTACCCATTTTTCTCTTTATTGTTTGCCTTTTCTTATTTGGAAAGGGTTATTTATATATTCCTATCTGTTACCTTCTTGGTAACATCTCTATGGAGATACGGTTCACATGCTACACAATTCACTCACTTAACACAATGTGTTGGCCTTAGTATACTCACAGAGTTGTGCATGCATCACCACAATCGATTTTAGAATCAATTTCTAGAATTCTAGAAATTTCTCATTAGCCAGCCAAAAATCCTTCTCTGTACCCTTTGGCCATCACCCCTCTGTCTCCCCATGTCCCCCAGCCCTAGACAAACACTAATCTTTTTTCTGTCCCTCTGGATTTGCCTATTCTGGGCACTTGATATAAATGGAAACATACAACATATGCTCTTTTGTAACTGGCTTCTCTCACTTAGCAAATTTCAAGATTCCTCCATGTTGTGATATAAATCAGTACTTCATTTTTTTTTACAGTGGAAAATTACACGTAACATAAAATTTACCATTTTAGTGATTTTTAAGTGTACAGTCTGGTGCCGTCAAACACAAGGTGACACCACCCTTCATCTCCGGAACTTTTTCATCTTCCTAAACCCAAACTCCACACCCATTAAACCAAGACTGTACCTCCCTTTCCTCGGCCCCCGCAGCCACTACTCTCCTTTCTGTCTCCATGAATTCCACAACCCTAGGTCTCTCCTATAAGTGAAATCACACAATATTTGTCCTTTTGGGGCTGACTTCACTCATTTAGCACGATATCATCCAGGTGGAGCCATATTATAGTGTGTGTCAGAATCTCCTTCCTTTTTAAGGCTAAATAACTGTCCCTTCTACCTACCTATCACATTGTACTTACCTGTTTATCCACGGATGGATGTTTAGGTTGCTTCCACCTTTTAAATATTATGCTACTGTGAGCACCAGTTTACAAATATACATTTGAGTCCTTGCTTTCAAGTATTTTGGACATATACCCCAAAGTGGAGTTGTGGATCGTATGGTAATTCGATGTTTAGTTTTTTTAGGAGACGCCATACTGTTTATTTATATGCTTCTAACACTTACCTTTACTGGTGATTTATCACAAATATCTTCCCCCAAAATATAGTTTTATCTTTATCATACAGTAATCTTAGTGTAATATCGAATTTATGAAGCTTTCCTTTATGGCTTTTGCTTCTCAGGGCTCTTTTAATATGCTTTCCCACTCTGGTGTTAGGAGTTACTCTCCTATATTTCCATATTTCCCGTATATCTTTAATCTACCTGAACTGACCTCCTTGAGCGTGATAAGGTAAAGCTTTAATTTAACATTTTTTTTCCGTATGGATAATCAAATGCTCCAAACAGCAAATCCGTACATTCCCCACGAGTTTGTGATTCTACCCGTGTCCTAGACCAACTTTCCAAACTGGATCGATTCAATTGGATAAATTTCTGGGCTTTCTGGTCTGTTTGATTGATTCACTTCCTATTCTTGCCTCAATACTTTTAACTTAAGCTTTTTAACATCTTAATATTTAGAGAGCGAGTCCCTCATCTTGTTCTTTTCCACGCGAGCACTCTTGTCTACAGCTGGTCCTTTACTCTCGCAAGGGAATTCCAGGGTTCTCTATTCAAGTTCCATGAACCGCATTGAATTTATACATGAACATTAACTATAACTTTGTGATATTTTACCTCCCCATCCATAATACCAAGGTTCCAATGCCAACTGCATCATTTTACAAGTAAAAACCCCATCAATTGCAGCAGAAATTGGCCCAACATTGTAAATCAATTATAGTTTAAAAAGAAAAAAGAAAAAGATTCCCATTGACATTCCCACAAGCACTCAGAGAATCAGAGGAAGAGCCAAGTTAGAACCCCAAGTTCCCCTTCCTGACTTCAAATCGGGACCCCCCACACACACACTTTATGAGAAAACTTGGCCTGCTATCATCTTTCTACTTGAGTCCAGGCATTACGTCACTGGTTCACTTCATTAGCATCCTGAGTTCCAATAGGCCGTCAGTGGTTCCGGTTGTGCGCACAGTCCCTCCCCCAGCCTCCAATGGGATGCAGCTGCGGGGCTGAGTGACGGCTCAGAGACATCCCCTGGGAATTCAGATTGGCTCTGGGCCCTTGCATGGTCAGTGGAGAGGGGCAGAGGCAGCAGCTGGGAGGAAAGAGGGTGGCTTGGGGTTTAGTGGAAGGACACAGCGCTGGGGCCCAGAGGCTGTGTGTGAGAGCCATGCTGACTCATGCTCACCAACCCGCAGGAAACCAAGGCACAGAAACCAGAGGGCCAATGCATTAATTTATTGTTAAAACAAAAGGCGACCTGCCCAGGGCACCAGCACTTACTTCCTGTGGCCAAACATTTGCTCTCGTAGGCAAATTACACGGGAAGCCAAATTGTAACCAGAAGTTTGCTTGGTGAGCTCAGAGCCAGAGCAGGGGGAATTGCGCGTCCTGGTTTGAATGTGTCCTGATGTCCATGTACTTGTTCCCATAACAGGGCATCGTCAGTGCTGGAGATGACAGTCCCTGGCCGGGGACTCTCCCTGCAGCGACCAGACATCGCGGTCTGCTCCCTGAGTCCTTTCTCTCTGCTTCCAGTGCGGCTGGTTCTCCTCCAGAAACACACATCTTTCCTTGGATAAGATCACGCTGGGATCTGACTGGCGCCGTGTTCTTTAGCTCCTCCATTTCGACTCAGACTTTCCCAGTGGGTTATTTCTAATTTCTTAGGGACGGCAAGAAGCTCCATCTGGCCAGCAAGGAAACTAAGGCTCTAGAAAGTTAAGGAACTCACTTGTCCAAGGTTGCCCCATAGAGATTGTGTGAACTGAATTTCAGGCCGGGTTTTAAGCTGACTGAAAGGGGGGCCAAGTCAGAAATCACAAGGCATGGAAGGTTAAGGCGCTAAATCTGGTACCTAAGCACATCAGCCTCTGAGCTTAGAAACTTGAAAGTGGAGATCCTGACTTCTCCTCCCAGAGAACTTCCCACGGGACCCGGTGCCAAGCGTGCTCACGCGGGCACGTCATACACCGACCGCCAGGCCCTCCCCTCCATTTCAAACAGATCCAAATGGACACAGAGCCGTGGCACACCAGCCCACTTCCCTTCTCCCATCCGCACAGGGTCTACTTCACAGAGCACCTAGGGTCCTTTCCTCAGTGGCCCACTGGCTTCTCTCCCTCCCCCACGTGCCTCTGGACCCCCCCGGACCCCCGGGACACCACCCCACCCTCCAGCTGCTCCCTGGAGTCCTTGGGGCAGGGATGCCCATTACCTCTGGCCCCAACTCCATACATCACAGACCAGCACACCTTGCTCTGACCATGGCCATGGCCTTCATCGGGAGCCGGGGGGGTCTCTGCTCTCGAGGCCTCTGGGCCTTCCCTCGTGTAACCAAAGATCCCCTCCCTGCCAAGGATGCAGAAGGAAGGAGAAAGTGAGGTCAGAAAAGAACTGCATCCAGCCACACATGTAACAGATGCACGTCCAGACATGTTGCAATGAATAGAACCCTGCAAGAAGCCTGGGCACTGGGGTTCTCATCTCAGCTCTGCCACCAGTTGGGCAGGTAGCCTTGAAAGTGTCCGTTTCGTCTCTCTTTGCCTCAGAAATCGCCCAGCTCAGAACTTCTTACTTTTGTTTCCCCCTCTCATACGGTTTCCATCCCCAATAGCCCGTGATTCTCTATGCCTGAGCATTTTAAAGTACGATTCAAAAAGTGGTATCAGGACTTCCCACCGTGGCTCAGTGGTTAATGAACCCGACCAGTAACTGTGAGGTTGCGGGTTCGCTCCCTGGCCTCGCTTAGTGAGTTAAGGATATGGCGTTGCCGTGAGCTGTGGTGTAGGTCACAGACGTGGCTCGGATCCCGTGTTGCTGTGGCTGTGGCGTAGGGCAGCTATAGCTCCTATTGGACCCCTAACCTGGGAACCTCCATCTGCCGCAGGTGCGGCTCTAAAAAGACAAAAGACAAAAAAACGGGGGGGAGGGGTGGTATCAAAGAAACAACAAATTTAGTAAAACATATACAAAGTACCATATTCCGATGAGATGGAAGTCGTCTTAAGATTGCTGTAACAATATTGCCGAGTGATTCTGGATGATCCTAGAAGAATGGACGACGGCCTTGAACGTGAAACAGCGGAGCTGGAAAGGATAAGGAAGGGATGCTCCAGCTTAAGCTTTCTGTAGATTCTTATCAATTACTTTACGTTTTGGCTTTCATGGGAGGAAAACGTATCTACCTGTAGAATGACCAAAGGAGCTGTCATTGTCACATGCACACTGTGAACAAGAAGAATATCTTATGGTGAGATAATACAGCCCTGTGCCTTGAAGCTTGTCATATTCAAAGCAACACACTCAGAAGACAGGTTGTGCTGACAACTCAGTTTTTAACTCTGCTTCCGTTGAGGGCTCTTTCTTCTCTGACCTCTTTCCTTTTCCTTCTCTCAGGAGTTTCTGAACTGGGTCTGTGGACATTCAGAGGCGTATAGATGTACTTCAGGGGGTCCTTAACCCCCCAAATTGAAGAGCGTATGTGCTCCTATGGCCTAGCTTTCATCCAATTTTCAAAAGGACCCTTGACCCAAAAATGACCTCTGGTTATGTTCCTTGTTGATACGCAGGGGAGAAAATTTTCTAAGCCAGACCCGTATGGGAACAAGCAGCTTGATAGAAAGAATCCTGATTCTGGCAACAGCGTTCTGGTTGAAGTCAACTTGCCAGATAAACTCTACTCTGAAGAAAGGCCTGGGTACGGTGACTCCCAGCTGCCTCATCTCTGTAAAATGTAGGTACTAGCATTTGCCCGCTCCGTGGAGCTCACGTAAGGGCGACATGATTTAATAGCTGTGAACGCCGGGCATGGTTAGTGCCCCCTGCATAGCGGATTTTTACGAACCGCCTTGGCCTCAAGGAAACCAGAGCTGCCTCCCTGGGGTGGCTCCCAGGGACCTGGCACACCCGTGGGGGCCCCCCAAGGCTAGAGAACTAAAAGGCAAGCCCACGGCAACCAATTCGACCCATTTGAACACAATGTCCCGTTGCCTTCAGAAGTGACATTTGTGTTCTATAGATAAGTTCCTACAGACTCACAGACATGGAGGACAGACTAGTGGCTGCCGAGGGGGCGGGGAGGGGGTGGGCTGGCCGGGGAGTTTTGTGGTTGGTAGATTAGAGCTATTACCTTTAGAATGGACAAGCAATGAGGTCCTACTGCACAGCACAGGGACTATATCCAGTCGCTCGTGATGACAGAACACGATGGAAGATAATAGGAGAAAAAGAATGTTTATTCATGTACGACTGGGTCAGTTTGCTGTGCAGCAGAAACTGGCAGGACACTGTAAATCAGTTATACTTCTAAAAAGAGGGAGGAGGAGGAGAAGGAGGAGGAGATGAAGGAGAAGGAGAAGAAATCGTTAAAGATTAAAACAAACAAGCAAAAGAAGTGACATTTCCCCTCCAGGGGGTTTCTCTGAGTGCTGGGCTGGCTGAGACTCTCCACATGGCAGAGGGCGAACTGCAGGTCCCGTCACCTCTCCCTGCAGACATTACGAGACCATTTTCTCCTTCCACCTTTGGCAACAAAGCCACTTCCTTGTCCTCAAGGCACCTACGGATCCGACTTCTGCTTCCTCCTCGACTTTCGTTTCTCAGACCTTGTCTTGAGCCACATCCTCTGCGCTAGAAACAGCTCCCACTTCCTGCTCGCGCTCTGAGCACTTCCTCCACCGCCGTCCCCTTCACCAGGAGCTCTGACGCCCACATCTCCAGGACATGTTTCTATCCAACCGTGCAGTCCGCCCTGATCCGGAAAACGGCAGGCTGGTAGCTTCTATAAATGTGCTGTGCGCTGGAAGCCGGGAGCCTGGTCTGCTCCAGTGTCCAGTTAGGGCCAGCCCAGATCTGCTAGTTCCCACTCTTAAGCAAAAGCCAGAGAAAACTCCCCTTAGGAATTCCTAGGACTGGCTCCCTAAAGCTGTTTATTCCCATTTTCCGGGGAGAAGGAATATGGGTCAGAGTTCAAAGCCCAGCTCCCCACCCACTAGCCTGTGGTCCTTTAGCCTCTGTGAGCTTCAATCCAGCAGGCAGATAAGACCCAGTCTCTGTTCAGATACGGTCACGAGGTAGGAATTGGATGGATTCTGCGGCCAAACTAGCCAAGAACTGCAGGGAGAGAAAGACAGCTCCTTTTTGGCTGAAGTGAGCAAGAAGGAAACATTGGCGCTGAACCCTTGCAATGCCCATGAGCTTAGAAAGAACTTGCAAAGAGGGAGGTTATATAATAAGATGGTCACATAATAATAATACCAACATTCGCCACCACTTACAGAGACTTGGCTTGGTGGCAGGTGCCAGGTGTGCCTTGTTCCTTATTCTTCTGCAGCTTGGATGTTACTGTCCCCATTTTGCAGAAGTGGAGCGTGAGGTGAAGAAGTCAGTGTCTTCCCCTCACAGTTCTGGCAGAGCCCGGTTTGTCTGGTGCCACCGCGACTGCCGCATTCCCTCTTTCAATGTTGTCACTTGAGTCTCTTGGCTCTAGAAGGAAAGAGGCCCCATATGGCCAGAGATAACCATAGTGTAATAATGAGGTGATGAATCAGGAGGCCCTTTGGTTTCTCTTCTCTCTTTCTTATAAGAGAGTCCTTCCTGGGACGTGGCTGGATCTAAAGCCTGGGAAAGAGGCATAAGCAGGCAGGTACCCGGGGACCCCGGCCAGCTCCAGCCTGTCCTTGGAGTCCGGAGTCTTGCCCATGGGAAAAGAAGCCCATGGCAAGAAACCCAAACCTCACGAGGTTGTGACCGCTCCATGACGGCCTTGGTCACTTCCCCAGGGCGGCTGGACACACACTCGAGTCACGGCAGAAGTCCCAAACTCAGTCACCTAGAGTGCCTGAGTTTCTAGACTTACACATCTATTGAGCATCCAGAAAAACAACCAAAGTGCAGTTCTTTTCGTGGTGGCTCTGCCGTTAAACATTTAGCAAAGTCAGAGTCCTCTGCTGCCAACATCAAGCTGGGCCCAAGCTCCAGGGTCAGCAGGTTAGACTGACGGATCTGGTCCTTGGCAGAGCGTGGGGTGGTCAATGCCTGAGTTTCCAAATTTCTTCCCCCCACCAGGTGTCATCTGGCGCGACGGGACAGCCGGCTTCTCTCCGGAGGGGAGAGGGAGGGGCAGGGCATGGGGACCAGGGGTGGGTGAGGGCTGCAGAGGGCCCGCAGCCAATGCTCGCGTAGCAACCCCCAGGGTGACATTCCTTCATCAACCCCCAGAGGCACTGTGACGGCAGGACAGGAGACGCACCGTCAGCTCGTATGAAGTCCCTGCTCCCACAGTTTTTGCTCTCTGGCCTCAAAGAGGTTGTTTTTTCAATTCTTTGGACCGTTGTTGCCTTGTCTGTGAAACAGAGTTCACACCACCCCTTACAAAGCTGTCGTTAGAGCTGATGGAGACGATGCGCGCAAAGCCTTCAGCACGCAGTAGGTCCTCAATACAGGAGCGCTAACCTTATCATCCCTTGGTTGAATATCTGAAACTGGAGTGATCTATTCTTAGGATCCAAATGGCAAACTCCAAACAGGATTCCCAGAGTTCCCATGGTGGCTCCGCGGGTTAAGAACCCGATGTAGTCTCTCCGAGGATGCTGCAAGCTGCGGCGTAGGTCACGGATGCAGCTCAGATCCGTGCTGCGGTGGCTGTGATGTGGGCCGGTGGTGGCTGCAACTCCCATTTGACTCCTGGCCTGGGAACTTCCAGCCACTTGTGCTGCCCTAAAAAAAAAAAAAAAAGAGAAAGAAAATAAAGAAAAACAAAGAACAGGATTCGCCATAGGAGTCAGGAAATCCTGCAGCCCCCAGGTTGTACATTTGGGCCCAATACGGCAGATTTGGTAAAGAGTAGCCCTGCCCCCACGTGCACACATACACTAGCGTTAGGTCTGATGCCCCTAAAGGATGTGAAGCTCAAATGAGAGGCATTTCTAAAAGGAACTTACGAGGCACAGCTTTCCCTCTGCTTCCAGAATCAAGTGTCCCCAAATTACTATCTCCAAAGGCTTGAGCCTGATAGCTGCATTGGGTGCTAAGGAATTGTTAAAAGGCAGATTTTCCTGTGGTTTCTCACCCCCACCCCCTTCCCAGCAGGTGTCATCAAATGATTGATAGTCTCCATGGCAACTGCTGCAGCCCTGCTCCCCTGAAATCCCTGCCCCCACCTGCCCCAGCCAGGGGCGGTCCTGGCAGGGAGTACTCAGCTTGTTCAGATCCCTGAACAAAGGTTATTTTGAAACGGCTTAGTGGGCTGGGAGGTGAGTACTTTGTTCCTGAAACCAGGTGCTGAGATGACAAATACTTCCCTTTAACCGTTGGGGGTTATTGAACACGGACTCGCAGCAGGGCTGGGGAGCGTTTAAAAAAAACTCTGATGGGCTGAAAGGAGGAAGAGGCTTCACCAGCCCATCAACCTGTGACCACTTTCTGGAGAAATCTGAGCCAAAGAAGTGATACCAGTCTCCACAAGTAGCCTTTGTGGACGGCACTGGTATCATAGCATCACCTGAGAAGACACCCACTTGTTGCTGGGACTTAAAAAAGGCTTCAGTCATCTTGCACAGAGCAGCCAGCATAGAGGCTGTGCCTCACCAGATGCTGGGACTAGGCTGCAGCTTCCATATTCAAAAAGGTTATTTTAAATACATCGAAGCAGGGGAAAAAAAAAAAATGAGGGAAAATCACAAACTGTATCTGGCTGCAGAGTTCAGAGCAGGGGGGGAGGAAAATCAGGCTCCCCCAATCTACACAGTTCTCTGCCAGACAAATGACAATGACGGGGATTGAAATGAAAATGGAAGGGACACAATGCTCTTTTCATCCAACTTCAAGGGCGAGTCCTTTTGGTTTGCTGCAAGTCTGCCAGCCCCTCACCTAGGATTCTCCCCAGGCATAGAGGACACTTTGCGAGCCTCTCAAAAGAGCTCACAGAACGGCTTTAGAAATAGGACTAACCTTTTGCAAGGTGAGAAGTCTGGCTTCCTTTTTTTTAATCTCAGGGAGAAGATGGAGCCACAGGAAGTAACTCTAGAAACACACACAAAGGACACCAACAACAGCGTTAGTAACTCAACACCGTGGAATATATCGCCACTTGCTTCATTCAACCAGCCTTGGTTAAAATATTACCTACCAGACACTGCTGAGAGTCACTGAGATGTAAAAACGCATAAATCTGGGTCTGTGCCCTTGAGGGACTCTCAGGGGAAAGACACACAGTAAGTAAACAATTATAGGACCAGGGACCAGCTCTACACAGCGGTAGGAGCCAGTCATACAGGAACCAGCTTGTCCGCTCTGGAGTTCAAGGACAGGGGCATTTGCTGTCGGGAGAATGGAGATAGGATAAGAAAAGATGATACTGGAGGAGTTCCCATTGTGGCTCAGTGGGTTAAGAGCCCCGTGTAGTGTCCCTGAGCATATAAGTTAGATCCCTGACCTCACTTAGTGGGTTAAGGATCCGGGGCAGCTCTGATCCAGTGTTGCTGTGGCTGTGGCGTAGGCCTCAGGTGCAGCTCTGATTCAACCCCTAGCCTGGGAACCTCCATACGCCACAGGTTCAGCTTTAAAAGGATATTGGAAGTCCAGAAATAGGAGTCTAGTATGTGTTGTTTTGTTTTGTTTTGTTTCGTTTCATTTCGTTTCGTTTTGTTTCCTTCTTAGGGCGACACCCACAGCATATGGTGGTTCCCAGGCTAGGGGCTGAACCAGAGCTACACCTGCCTGCCACAGCCACAGCCACAGCCACAGCAACTTGGGATCCAAGCTGCATCTGCGACATACACCACAGCTCACAGCAATGCTGGATCCTTAACCCACTGAGCGAGGCCAGGGATCGAACCTGCGTACTCATGGATGTTAGTCGGGTTCATCACCACTAGGCCCCAAGGGGAACTCCCAGACATCTCTGAAGGCAGGCGCTGTCTGCCTTCTTGAGTGCCCTCTCGGAAGGCCTGCCTCCTGACACTGTAGAACAGTACGAAGGTTAATGAGAAAATGTGGGAAACCATCCTGAAAATTATGAGGAAAGATCCTAAAATCATGCCATTTGAGCTATTTTGTATCGGTCAGATTTTGTTCCTTATGCACATCATTCCAACTGGTACCATTTTTGTTCCTCGTTAAAGTCAACTACTGCTTTTTAACACGTACCTATTTCCTTAAAGATCTTCGAGCACATTTCTGTGTTTTAATCAATTAAGGAGTATTTACTGAACACTCCCTTGTGGCATATCCTTTCTAACATCTATAAATAAGTCCTTAAAAGTGCAACCAAGCAAGAGTCCTATCTGAGGCGCCCATCTTCTGGTTTCCTCTTTCATTTCTATTGGTCTGGTACCTAGTAATATGATTTTGTTCTTCAAGAAAAGATGCAGCTCCTCGTGCTCCTTTGTGTCTTCATTTTCTGGGCCAAGAGACTAACTTGCAGTAGAAATAAAGACAATGGCATTTGGCAAGAGGGCTAAATGTTAGACTTGGGGACGGGATTTAAGCATCCCCAGAAAATGGGCGTAGAAGCCGAAGTCAAAAATTTGATAGTTATGGTGTTTCCAACAGTGAGGGGTTTGAGAGAATCAGCTGGCCAGCAGGTGCAAGAAAAAGTCGGGAATTCATGGGGCAGCGCAGGCTCGACCATGTAACAGAGCCTCCATCTTCCGCCACGCGCACTTCCGCCACGCGCACGGCCTCCCGAGGGGCTGTCTGACAGGGCACTGACTCTGGTGCTTTGCCCTCTCTGGTCTGAGTTACATCTGGGCACTGTCTTCTTCTTCTTTTTTTTTTCTTTCAGGGGACAGAAGCAAAAGAATGCCAAGATTACTGGTGCATTCAGTGATTGAGAAATGTTTGCCATTTAAAGCCATTTCACTTCCTGCCTGATACCACAAAGACGCTTTTTAATAAAGTCAGCCTTTGCTTGTCTTCATGTCACTATGCCTCTGGCTCATTTTTGCCCACTTTTGGCTCTTTTTTGCCCACTTTTGGTTTTCAAAACTGGGTATAAAATGAAACCCTGTTTCCACGGCGTGAAACAGCCATGGTTCAAGGCAGTCAACTGAGAGGGAAAAAAGTCAGTGGAAGGAGCCCAGCAGAGGATGGAGAAGAGAGAGCGAGCACGAAGATGGCCCGGTGGGAGCAGAGAGAGCAGGCGACAGGGACGGCGCCTGGCTGCCATCAAGTTCCCGTGGGGACTGGAACCCTAAGGGGCGGAGCAAGGACGTAAGCGGCTCCCAGAGTAAGGGCCACCCTTCTGGCATTTGCTTTTGCTGACCAAGCCCGGCAGCTGGCACACGACTCTACCCAGCTTTAGCCAAAACGAGAACCATGAAGCGCTTTGAGATCCCAGGAGGCTTCCCAGAGCGGGGAGAACGTGTGCTTGATTTCAGCGCTGCTCTGGCCGAACTCTACTGTTGCTACTAGGACCCAAGCTCTCCATAGGAGTCACGGAACAGCTACTGCAAAATAACTACAGCTACTGCTTCTTAAGTGCCTACTCACCAAGCCCTCCGTGTTCCGCGTACGTCTTTCCATTTCGTCTTCTTGACGTCTTGCAAGATAAATGCTGCTGTCTCTTTTAACCGATAAGGTGACTGTGACCTAAAAAAGGCTCAGTGATTCGCTCTGGGTCAGCTGCTAATAAAGCCACGGCCAAGGGGGGTGTGAATGAAAGTCCACACTCTTGGTTACAAGCCACACGACTCCAGGGCTTTCTGGTCCACCTCCCAGGCACCTGTGTTTGAAAAGACCCGTTCCCGACAGTGTGTTCAGCTCCGTTCTTCAGTGTGAAGTGCCCACCCCTCCGCGGGCGCGGGAGATGAAGAGACGAGTAGAATGGTGTCTGTCCCGGGGAACGGCGTTTTCTAATATGATGGCTGCCAGCGCCTGTATCTTCTGATCACTTCAGATGTGGCCGTTGTGAACTGAGGTGTGCAGAGTATGCCTTACAAACCAAATTTCAAAGCCTTGGTATGAAAAAGAGTGAAAAATATCTCCCTGGTCATTTTTCTGTTCATTACAAGTTGAAACAGTGTTTTTAATATATTGGGTTAGCTAAAATAGAGTTTTTAATTTATTTTCATGTGTTTCTTTTTGCTTGTTTTAAAATAAGGTGTAGCTGATTTACAATGTTGTGTCAATTTCTGCTACACAGCAAAGCGACCCAGTCATATATATATATATATATATATATATATGTTCTTTTTTTCCTATTGTCTTCCATCATGTTCTATCATAAGAAATTGCAGTTCTCTGTGCTGTACAGTAGGACCTCAGTGCTAATGCATATTCTAAATGTAATGGATCCAAACTCCCAGGACCTCCCATCCCCTCCCTCTTTTTCCTTTTTAAAAATGTGTCTACAGGTTAAAGCTACATACGTGGCTCACGTAATACCTCTGCTGGGCAGCACTATTCTTGACACACTTTCCCGGAGAGGGTGACAAGCAATATCCCCTACCTACCGATACACGACCAGACATGAAAAGGGAAGGCAGTCCGTCCAAAAACTTAGACTCCAGAGGTACCCAGCCATCGCTTGAACTGCTCTTTGCCTAGCAGCCCATCTTAATCACGATTCCCAGGGACCTCTGTGCATTCTTTCTCGTGGTGCATCATTGTGTCTATTTTGGGTGGGAAGAAAAGAGTTTAAACTAGTGGCTATTGTTGAAGAGCTGCGTGAATCATTCTTATTTCCGTGTAAACTTCACAGGTGCACTGAAGATTTCTCTTTATCGATGTAACATGAATCAGGTTTTTCCTCTCCCGATGTGTTAGAACCTATAGAGAATAATTTATTGCTCCAAAAGAAGTAGATACGGTCACTCTCTGTCCTCAAAAACTTCAAACAAAATGTGTGTCTTTAAAAAGAAAAAAAAAAGTATTGGAGTTCCTGCTTTGGCTGAGTGGGTTAAGAATCCTGCTGCCAAAGCTTGGGTTGCTGCATAGGTGCAGATTCAATCCCCAGCCCAGCTGGCGTGGGTCAGAGATACAGCTCGGATTCAGTCCCTGACCTGGGACCTTCCATGTGCCACAGGTGAGGCCATTAAAAAAAATAAAATAAAAAACAAGGAGACAAGGAGGCAGTGCCCATGGCACTCTGCTCCACACAGTGACTCAGAAACCCTGATCCAGGCTGACAGCAGCCGTCCCATCCTTAACACAGGCTCCCGACATTACCTGGAGCCACATCCCAGTCACCAGAGGGGAAACTCTTGGCTGGCTTTCCTTGACAGCCTCTCCTGGAAGCTGCTTTTGGCCCCTTGAACTGTTGTTGCTGAGTCATAACAGTACCCGGGCCCTGAGACCTCAACTGAGGTCCGGAATTCTGTGGCACCAGTTTAACCAGGTAAGTTGTGTGTGTGTGTGTGTGTGTGTGTTTGTGTGTGTGTGTGTGTGTTTTTAAAAGGAACATGTGTGGAGGGTTCCAAGAGGCAAGGCATGAAATGTGTGTCCAGAAAGAAAAGGAAACAAATGAAAATACAGATTTCAGAAAACACACCAGGCTTATCATTACTAAGAATTTCAAAACCAATGACACAGACCCTGAAACCAAGTTCAGGACCTTTCCATGCCCGGGACTCTGTGCCCCTGCATAGACTGCATGCCATGAACTTGGCCCTGGATGGAGCAGGTGACGTCATCTCTGTTTCCTGATCCCTAGTTGTACCCACGGCCTGTGGCACATGTGTTCCTACTAGCATCCTATTTTATGCTGCCTTTCCTAACGGCTCCTTGAGCTAGGGGGTCACAGCCTGTACCCTAGAGCTCTATAGCACTTTGAATGACTCATGGCATCACTTCATCAAATTGACTCTAAATGTTTAGAGTAAAATTCCACAAAGAAAAAGACAGCACACAGACTTAAAGCTTCCATGTGGCTTTGAAAAAGCAACTAAAATGAGTTTGACCAATCAGGTTACACGTGTGGCCTGCTCTCCTTGACAGCCTCTCCTAACACTACAACTGAATGACGCTGGGAACAGTTGCACTTTTATTGGATGGTAGTAGTAAAAATGCACAAAATAACTCTCTGCCGAAATAGAGAATTCGTTGGCACCACCTGAACCAAGCTCATTCGTGTCTTTTAAAACAATTTGCATTTGGCCCTGGGCATTGTTATTCTCGCCCGCATCACCCCCTGGTGCAAGTGTGGGATTCGGCTGCCTGACTCGCAGGCCCGGAGCCAGGACGGCGACAGAGCCACGCCCATTAGAGCCAGCTCACCTCACAGCCACAAGCAGAGGTTTCCAGAAAGGGTGAAAGCCAGGTAGACAAATGGCAGCTTCTGAGCACTGAGAGTCCGGGGAGCAAAGGGGGAGTGGGGTGAGCCACGCCAGGCCCTGAGCTCTCTGGGCCTCATCTCCATCGTGCCTCCTGTTGCCATGGCAAGGAGGAAGCGGGTGAGGCTGCTGGCCTCCGCTCAGGGGTATCAGTCCTCCCTGAGGGGTGTGAGATTGTATTTGCAACTTTTTACTGGCTTTTCCACTCGGCTGAGCGTGCCTGGCGGGGAGGCCGTGGTCCAGCCACTTGGCTGTGAGTGGAATGGACACGGAGGACCCTAAGGGTTGACCAGCAGTCCTTCTCCGCTTCTGCTGTGATGGGAGGACCCCCTTCTCGTTCCATTTTATGCCCACCCAGCATAGGTCCAGTAGGCTACAAAATGCTATTCTTATGTATAAATTAATCCCAGGCTTTTAAGACGCGAACAGTGAAAATTATCTTGGATCCATTTAACCGATGAGGAAATATACCCCAACACACAGGGACAGGCACATACAGCCCCCAGTCACAGGACACTCACTACACGCCAGGGACAACACGAAGCTCTTGTCGCAGTCTTCCTTATACTCCCACAGGCGGCAATGCTGTCCCATTTCACAGATGAGAAAGGTAAGGCTCTTGGAGGTAAGGAGCCCCTGCCCGAGGTCCATGCACATAAGCTATGGTGCTTCGAGCCAGCGCGGACTTGGCTGAATCCGGAGCCCACACCCTCAACTGCTGCTGTCCACGGTCCCAGGACGCAGAGGGATGATGGCTCTCTCGGGCTCGGGGCTCAGGGCTCAGGTGCACACAGGACGAGACAGGCTCTCTGTCTCCTTGGGAAAGTCTGCAGCATCAGAAGTGAGGGAGGGACTCCAGCGGGCCTGGGAGGTCCCCACAAAGATGGGTAGCGCATCCTGCATTCTCGGCTGCATGAGGATCCCACTGAGCTTCTGTTCCCTTCCGCTGCCTGAATCACTTAAAAATATTTTTTAGTGGGTTCAATCCCTGACCCGGGAAATTCCACCTGCCACAGATGTGGTTTAAAAAAAAGTATCTTTTAGGTCATACATCCTCAATACAGAAAAGTAGGGGGAAAGAGAGTGCTATGGAAAATTATTTGTCATTGTCTCACTGCCCAGCTATAGCCACTGGCCAGATCCTAGTGCATTCTTTCTAGTCTTTTTTTTAATGATATACATGCATGCATACACACTCACATGCACACACGCAACATATACGTACATACATGTTATATATATATATATAAACACATATATATAATTCATACTTTTTTAACATGACTGGGGTCACACTATACCTACAATTTTACATGAAATTGTTTAAACCTAACACTACAGGCTAAACATTTTTTTCTATATCATTAACTACTCTTCAGTGTGATTTTAATGGGTTTAAAATATCCTACTATATGTACATAAATATCAGAATTTCTTTAGTTATTGCTCTGCTTTGGACATTAAGCATGTTCGTTTGCAATTCTACCCATATCTTAGGGAGACACATTTTAAGATGAAATCCTGGAACCTAAATCTTTCTGAATGTATCGAAATAGTTCCTGAGAATAAATTCCTAGGAGTTAAAACGCTGAGTAAAAGACTGTGCACATTTTTTAAGAGTCTTGATCAATATTGCCAAATTGCTCTCCAGGAAGGCATTACCAAGTCATGCTATCTTTGTCGGCTGCTTAATGAGCCGGGTTTGGATTTTCTAAATGAAATAGGGAATTTTCAGCTGGCGGAGCTAAGACCGAGCCTGCTTGGCTCTCCCCTCCAGCCTCACATCAGGACCCGTTTGCACCCATGAATGCACAGGGTGGGGTGTCGTGCAAGGCGGGGTTGAGTGTGGGAGGAGCCGGTATCGTTTAACCCGCTGCGCTGTGGGTAATATTATCAAACCCATTCCACGGAAGAGACAGCCGAGACTCTGTCAGGCCAAGTAGTCCGCTCACAATCCAATATTTGCTAACTTGCTCAAATCAGGTCTTGCCTACCTCCAAACCCTATAAACTTAAGCCCAAAGTGCACCAAGCATGTGCAGCCCCAGGAGGAAAAGTTGCTGAGTGTGGATTCTCTCGCAGGCACTTTGTATGCAGGATCTAGAACCCTGCCAGCCTCACCCTTTTAAGCAGGGAAACGAAAGTTAGGAGGGAAGCGGGGTCCAGGCCCGAAGCCTGTTCTCTGCCCTGCTGGAGCTGTCCTCCTCCCTGTGTGCACAGAAAAAACCCCTTGGGGACGGGGCGTGGGCAGGGGACGTTTTAAATGCTGCTGTCCAAGGATTCTGGTCCCACTGGCCCAGGGGGACCCAGGGTTTTTGTGTTATTTGTGAAAACTCTTCAGAAGAGTCAAATAGTCCACTGGGCAGAGGGCCGAGCACCTCCGCGGGTATCTTTCCTTTCTTCCAAATCTGTCCTGAGTGGTCACCTGAGTGACCTCTAAGTGGACCCAGCATCCTGCCTCCTGGCGCTGCTAGGCGGCGGCGGAGCCATGAGCAGAAAACCGCATCGAGCCTGCGGAGTTTCCCAGCAGAGCGTCCAGACGAGCGGGGAGGATACAGAGGGCGGGGGGCGGGCAGTGGCAAAGGTCGGGGGTGGTGCACAGAGATCCCCAGGCGTTAAGATGAGTAAGGGATGGCCGAGACCGAAGGGGATGAGGAAAGAAATCTGCCCACGGTCCCGTCCCCACTTCTCTTTAACACCGAGGGGGCTGAGAAAGCAGCACTCACCCTCACGCGGTGGTTTCTGCCCGCCCACGGGGTCCTGCCCCACGCAGGAGGAAGGAGCGTCTGCCCATCGGCCCAGGGGAGCTGTGGCCACCGGCCCGAGGCCACCTAGACGAGCTCGATCGGGCAAGGCGGATGGAGTTCCGCGTTCGCTGCATCTCTACAACGTGGAACGGGGTGTGGGTGGAAAGTGGACCGTGAGCGGTTTTTCATTCTAATTGCAAAATTCACCCAGAGAGTCTACGCGAGCCCAGGTGATCAATCTCTCGCACCGCGTGTCAGCGATGCTTTCATCTCATTTCTCGGGGTCCGAGCAGAGTTTCCGGGAGGCCCGGCAGGGGTCACAGGAAGCCCCCGCTCCACAGGCTCGTTCCCACTGTCAGAAAGGGCAGGGTGACATCCCATCAGCTTCTCAAGGTCCAAATCAGTCACCTACATCTCAATTCCCTTTTCTCATCAAAGGCCAGCCGCCAAGCGGCCCAGCCTCATCAGAATTCTGCAGCGAGGGCAGCTGAGACTACAGGAATTGAGAAACGGGCCACCCCGTGGGGCGGGACGCTTGCTGTGTGGCTTCATCTAACTGGGCTGCCGGAAAGCCCCCGTGCCCGCAGCGATGCCTGAGTCAACAGACCTCCGCGAAGCCGTGGGTTTGCTGTATCCGAAATTCGTTCTCCTGGATGAAGAGCACCGCATGGGGAAGGGACAGACAACCTGCTCTTGAAACCAGAACCCCTCATTCAGTAACTATTTGCTGGGTGCCTTCTCGACACCAGGGAAACAGAGCTGAGGGACACCCAGACGGTTCTGGAGAAACTCGCTTTTCAGTGGTTCTGATCGAAAGGAGCACCAGTCCTGGCCAGGTACCGAAGCAGGGTGGCCCCGAGCAGAGCGGCGTGAGGCTGGGTGGCGGAGGAGGGCTGTGCTGGCAGGGGGGTCTCGGCTGTACTGCCCAAGCCCAGCTGAGGCTAAAAAATGAGGAGGCTTTTCTCCGTATTAAAGATTTGATCTTCTTGGGGAGTTCCCTTCGTGGCTCAGTGGTTAACGAATCCAACTAAGAACCGTGAGGTTGCAGGTTCGATCCCTGGCCTTGCTCGGTGGGTTAAGGATCCGGCGTTGCCGTGAGCTGTGGTGTAGGTCGCAGACGCGGCTCGGATCCCGCGTGGCTGTGGCTGTGGCGAAGGCCGGCGGCTACAGCTCCTGTTAGACCCCTAGCCTGGGAACCTCCATATGCCACGGGGGCGGCTCTACATAAAGGCAAAAAGACAAAAAAATAAATAAATAAATAAATAAATAAAGATTTGATCTTCTTGCCGTGAGTTGCGGTGTGGGTCGCAGATGCGGCTCAGATCTGGTGTTGCTGTGCTGTGGTGTAGGCCGACATCCACAGCTCCGATTGGACCCCTAGCCTGGGAACCTCCATATGCCACGGGTGTGGCCCTAAAAAGACAAAAAGATTTGATCTTCTCAAATGGATTGGGCGTTTCGGTTGGTTCCATGTACCTGTATACAGTGGAATACTACTCAGCCATAAAAACAGAATCAGGCCATTGAAGCAACATGGACCCGTGGAGATTCTTACACGAAGTGAAGTAAGTCAGAAAGACAAAGACAAACGCCATAAGATATCACTTCTACGTGGAATCTAAAATAGGGCATAGATGAACCTGTCTGCAAAACAGACAGATCGGGGCCCTGGAGAGCAGACCTGTGGCTGCCAGGGGGGGAAGCAAGGAAGGTGGGGAGAGGGATGGGCAGGGGGTTGGGGTTGGTGCAGGCAAACTGTGACATTCGGAACGGATGGGCTTCGGGGTCCTCTGTACAGCCCAGGGAACTGCGGATGACTGGGTCCTTTGGCTGTACAAGAGAAACTGAAGAAACACTACAAATCAACTACACTTTAATAGAAATAAATGTCAGTACATGCATGTTGGTGATAATAATAACAACAACAACAAAAACCTTGATCTTGCAGGAATCCCACAGCCGCATCTGGTGAGGAAGCTGGCACTCCAGGAAGACAAGCACCACCCTGAGGCCGCAGGCGACCCGGACCCCATCTGGGGCCTCTGTGCGCCCCGCCCCCTCGGAACATAAGGACGAGAACTCAGGCCTGGGCCTTGGGGCCAGGTGAAGTCACAGGGCTCCACGAGGTCACCTGGAAACGTTGCCCAGTGAAAGGGCAAAGCGCTCAGGCAGGAGACCCCAGGGTCCCACTGCTACCCGGGCGGTATGGAGGAAAGTTCGCTAAGGGCGGTCAGAAGAAAGAAATAGCAGGATAAGGGTTCCACTCACTCATGTGTGCCAAATGGGAGAGAAATCACCTGGTCCTCAGTGAGTTCACGCTCCCAAAGCTCTCCTCCACGCTGTAGAAGCAAAAACCACTAGCTGGGACAGACGAATGAATAGGACTAGAGCAGGGGCGGAAAGTGAGAGGCTGCCTCTACCTGATCTGATCAGGGAAGGCTTCCTGGAGGAGGAGACTATAAGCCTTATTCACAAATGTCCACGGGGAACTCACGGAGAAGAGTGGGGTTGTTCCCTTGACATTCCATGGTTCCCAAACGTGGCAAAAACCCCTATTGTATGCCAAAGCTTTTGGAGGTAGCCTGGGAAGTGTAAATGCCTTACAGAGGACCATGTGGAACGGTTCTGGTGAGTAGGTCTTGTGGCAACATTATTTTTACGGAATTGTGAAATATTGAGCAGTCCCATTTTTATTTTTAAAAAGAAAACTCAGGAAACGACACAGCAGCACATCAAGGGAAGTTGGTTTGTTAGATCCATTAAAATATTACCTGCCAGAGGAAAGTATGGACTGTAATTATCCTCCGTGCTCAGTTCATGCTAAGTATCATCTACATGTGGCCGATGGTTTATTTTCCCTTCATTGTCTCTGCTGCTATTTTAACCATTTCAGAGAACTAAGCTTTAGCAAGTCAAATGAGAGTTTAAAGAAATGAGACTTGGACTCAGAGATAAATACCATGGTTGCCACTGATTTCATTGTTGCAAATACAAGATTTTATTTCGGGAAGAAAGTTTAATTAACCAGAGGTGGATCACTAAATTCTTTAACTTCAAAATCGTACTTTCTGCAAGATTTCACCTGCGAAATTCACAGCCTTTAATTAAAGCCTTGCATCTTAAAAGGGAGAACCTTTCTTCTGAATGGCTAAGGGCGTCATTATCTAAGTTAATTACAGATCGGGGTCTGCCGTCCATAGCATCGTAATACATGGACCACAGCATTCTGAGTTTTGAACTTTGGAAGTAATTTGTTAGGGAAATCCTTTCTCCCCTGAAACAGGGTTGATGTTTTGGATTTGCTGTTTATTTCTGTTCTTTTTTCTTAAAAAAAAAAAAGAGGAGGGTGGGGGGACGTTTAGAAATCAGTCCTTTACTGGATGAATTTCTTCACTTCCCAGAAAGCAAGAAAACAATTGTTTCCTGTAATTGGACAGTTTGATTGGAGGCAGGTGGTGCTGAGCGGAGGAAAGTGGAGCCGCAAAGCCAATTTTGGCTTCAAGCAAATTTCCTTTCGTTTTAAGCTCCAGCAGCACAACATGTAAATTGCTCCACAAAAGCCCACTATAAATTTAGTTCCCATTTCTCTAACAAGTACCTTATCAGCCATGACGAGTGTCAGCCATCGGGGACAGTGTGCAGATCTGACACGATCAGGATGCTGCCCCGAGACTCCCCCACGTTCATTTCTC
Source organism: Catagonus wagneri (assembly GCA_004024745.2). Taxonomy (NCBI): domain Eukaryota; kingdom Metazoa; phylum Chordata; class Mammalia; order Artiodactyla; family Tayassuidae; genus Catagonus; species Catagonus wagneri. The sequence goes on from PVHT021183517.1 coordinate 4,120,519, forward strand.
GAGCCTGTTCTTGCCACCACCAAAGAAGGAATTTATGAGCAATTCTGGAAGCGTCACACGCTATCGTTTGAAAAGACGGTGATGTTTTCCCCCAGGTTGGCTGGCCTTCATACGTTATCTTGAGTTAATATTTGCTTTCAACATTTTTGAGGAACAAGCCAGATCCACATGGCACCGCAGATTACAAACACTGGTTCTGAGAAGGGGCTAGAATCAGAGGTGTGTGGGACGAGTGGGAGCCGTTCAGGGTTCCTCTGCTGGTTTCCAGCCAGCCAGCTCTGAGCCCTTCCCGAGGGCTGGCGCATTCAGTTTCCCGCTTGCACGGCAGCTGACAAGCCAGAGTCCTCCTTCCCAGACGGAGCAGCTGAGGCCCAGAGAGGTTCATCGCAGTGGCCAAGTCCGCACAGTAAGTCAGGAGCAGAGAGATAATGGGCTTTGAACCTAATTTCTTGGCCCACCGCTCCATTCCTCTATTACTGTCCTCCCTCTTGCGAGTCTATAATTCAAAACAGTCACCTGTAAGCAGCGCCGAGAGGCGGCTGTGAGGAAAAGCAGGAGGAAGTTTATCTGATGGTTCTGCCCAACCATTGTCCTCAGCGTATTATCCGCATATTAAATCGGTTACTCCAAAGGTCCAGCATCTTTTGTTACTCATTTCTGGCCATGCTGAAATGTTTTAAAGGTTTATCGAATGCTTACATAAATTCTGAGCTTGAAATCGCCAATCTTTAGAAATCTTTTCTAATCCTAGGTCAGTTAATGGCTAACATAACCTCATTCCTGGAGAAATTTCACCTGTCCGTCTAGATAACTGAATAGAGCTATTTTACAAAAAAAAAAAAAAAAAAAAAAAAAAAAAACAGGGTTTGCTTGCAGCCTTAGAATTGCAACACTATTTGCCAAGGTGATTACATCAAAGGAAATGCCATTAAGTTTTCCCTTCCACGCCCCTAGATATCCAGGGTTTAAAATCTTGACTTCATTAATGAGCGTCTCCGAAATCTAAGCACCAAAAGTTCAAGTGCAAACGGTGGCTCCTCCTCCAGCGACTGAAGCGCGTTCGCTTGTGAATCTCTGGCTGATGTTCTTATCTCAGCGACGTTCTCTGAAGACGCTCCAGTCTGGAACCGAGTTCTTCTCCCTCCCAGTCTCTGGGAGGGGGGCTTTGCCCGCCCTTTTCGTGTCACGATTATCCCGCCCGGCCCCAAGCCTGGGGTCTCGTGGCTCCCACCCCAGGGTCTGCTGGTGGCCGGCGGGACAGGAGCCAGGCACACCAGCGCAGTGACCACTTTCTAAAAAGGACTGCGTGCCGATTACACCTGTCAGAAGGCAGGCTGGGTTTGCACAAGGAGTGCTGCTGGATCCCTAACTCAGATATCTTGGCGTCTCTACAGAACCGATATTTTCACAGAAGGGGCACCGTCTTAAACAATGTCCTCAGTGGGCAGGACCCAGGCAGCGCTTTGGTCGGTATCCAGCAAGGGTGACTTTCCCTCTGCCGTTTGGCCCCGGCCATGTTCGAACAGGTTGCAGGGATCGGCTGAAACCCGCCCCGCAGCTGTTTGTTCTCCCCGAGGTGTGTAGACACAGCGACACCGACCTCAGGTTAAGCACAGAAAGCCACAGGTACAGAGCGTTTCCCCCCGGTGGGACGCAGCATCTTCAGAGCCCCCGCACCCGGCTGGTCCTGGACAGCCAGCAGAAGTGAGGAAGGCCAAGACGGTGGCCCAGCTGTCAAAGATTCACAGCCGGGGGTGGGCTAGGGCTGGGCGGGGAAGGCTCCATGATGTGGATCTGACCTCCCTCTCCTGCCTCTTCTCAAACCCGCTCCTCGTGGCAGCAAAGAGCCACTCCAGGAGTTCCCTGGTGGCTCAGTGGGTTAAGGACCTGGCATTGTCACTGCTGTGGTTCGGGTCCTAGCTGTGGTATGGGTTTAATCCCTGGGAACTTCCGCATGCCACAGGCGTGGCCAAAAAAAAAAAAAAAAGCCACCCTGGTCCCTTTCAACCCTTGAGGCTCCCAGCTGGATTCCTGGCCCACATTTCCATCCAACAGCCCAGTGCGGGACCCAACCCACTCAGCGTGTCAGTGCGGCTCAGTCATCAGTTGTCCCCCAAGGTTATTGCCCGACCTGGTTCTCAGGCTTTGGTGTCAGCTGTGATGGAAGGTCACAGCCAGGGTTTCCCAGAGCCCGCCTCCCCCCAAGACCGGGATCCAACCCAAGGACAAACCTCCATGGGAAAGGGCCCTGCCCTAACCACTGTGCCCACAAGCCAGCAGTGCAGTCTGGAGGCATTTCTGGCTGAGTCCTCATCACGGCGAACGTCCATATCAGGCAGGAGGCAGTCAGACGGGAGGGCTGCTTCTGTGTGGCGTGGAAACCACCCCGCTCCCTGGGAGAGGCTGGACCCATCCCCCGACCACGGGCACCGTCAGATTTGGAAACGCCCCAGTCTCCTCTCTCCACTCTCCCATCTAGAGGCCCGCTAGCTTTTTTTTTTCTTCTTTTTTCTTTTTAGAGCCACACTCCCAGCATGTGGAAGTTCCCAAGGTAGGGGTCAAATCAAAGCTGTGGCTCCCAGCCTATGCCACAGCCACAGCCAGAGCAACACGAGATCTAAGCAGCGTCTACAACCGACACCACAGCTCACGGCAACACCAGATCCTTAACCCACTGAGCAAGGCCAGGGATCGAACCCTCTTTCTCATTGATATATATTTTGGAAAACTGGAAAACATCTAAAGGTCCAGCAGTAGGGAAATGAAGTACATTCCACTATGGTTGTATATGCACTTATTTAAAAAATACTAGTTAGGGAGCTCCCTTCATGGTTCCACAGTTAATGAACCCAACTAAGATCCATGAGGATGAGGGTTCGATCCCTGGCCTTGCTCAGTGGGTTAAGGATACAGAGTTGCCGTGAGCTGTGGTCTAGGTCACAGATGCAGCTCAGATCCCACATTGCAGTGGCTGTGGTGTAGCTCTGATTCGACCCCTAGCTTGGGAACTTCCATATGCCGCGGGTGCAGCCCTAAAAAAAAAAAAAAGGCCTGTGCACGCTATGTTACCTCGTACCCCCACTTTTGGAGAGAAACTCCTGGTCCCAGGCTGTGAGCACCAGGGATCAGGTCTGCTTCTCCCCCAGGTCCCCGTCAGTCACGTAGCCCAGTGCCTACCAGTTGCAGGCATTCAAGAAACATCCCAACAGGGGCAACGTGCTGAAATGAAGAGGGCTCAGCCCGGAAGTTCCCAAGCTAGGGGTCGAGTCAGAGCAGGTGTCAGTATGAGTTCCAGCTGAGCCCAGCCACCAACTGGGTGGCTCTGGGCATGTGTGTCCCCAGGTCCCTCTGCAGCAATGCAGAGCGGCGCAGACCCACAGATGGAGCAGGCACGGCAGCTCCAGTTTAGTGAAGGTCATTGCTGGGTGAACTTAGTTGGACCCAGACAGCTGCCTTCACCTGGCCTCTCGGTTTCTGCTTCCATTTGAGGGGTCCGCTAAACCCACTGATCAGACTGCCTCTTAAGGGTGATCCCAGGATGATGGGGGGCTGTTAAGTGACAGAGCTGGGGCCTGGGGTGGCTGTCTTTCCCTCCGGAGAAGGACCACAGAACAAGCCTCTCGCTCTCATCCCCTCCACGGACAGGACTGCAGGAGCAAATACCCGGCCTGAGGCACCCTGGGTCTAGGAGGGGTCTCCACAAGACCAGAGAGTTCCAGCACTTTCTATGAGAGGCAACAGCACACCCACCCCTGCTCCCGTCCTCTGCGGCCCTCACCTTGGTGCACCTGCGGAAAACATCCGTGTGACTGGAGCCTCAGCGCCCACAGAACACAAACAATGCTGGTGATGAGGGTCATTTGCAGATGAGTCAAGATAAGCAGGCCGCATTTTTGCTTTTTTTTTTTTCTGACCTTCACAGTTAATCTCACATGATGGGCGGATGATAACATTTAACTGTTTCTAGTATGTCTTCCACACGGGGAAGAACGAACTTAAGCCAGCACGTTTGGAGACCTTCGGGGTTGAAGTGTGGGGTCTTCTCTGCGGTAGGCATTTCTGAACCTGAACAGAAAGTCTGTTTCTCGTTTCCTGTTCTCCAAGCGAGCACCTTCCAGGAAAAGATCGTGAGCAGCGCTCAGGAGCTGGGTGGCCCAGAGCCCTGTGCTGGGGACACCTCGTTTCCTCGGGAGTTGGACGGTCTGGACCAGCCGGGGGCGCGGGTTCCTCTGGCCCCGCCCACCGTAGGGGACCGGAAGTGATCTTGGTCCCCTCTCATCACCATGCCAAGAGCGTTTCCATTTTTTCTCTTGCTCTTTCAACACCGCTTAATAAGTCACTGCACTTTCCTTCCTGCGGCGTTCACCTGCTCATTGGACAAAAGCCGCCAAGAACGTGGAGTGTCCGGGCCAGAGAAAGCCACCAGCACACTCTCTCCCCGCAGGGGCAAGAGACTGTGTGCCCCGAACCGGTAAGTGCCAGTTCCGAGATCTCAGGCTCCAGACACCGCTCAGGATGCAACTGCACTTGCCCAGCTCCCAGCCGGCACGACCGGCGGACAGCTCCTGAGTCCACGGTCACCAGCAGCAGTGAGTGACGTTTCTCGGCCCCGGCGTTTTCGGTGTGCAGGGCCGCCACATCAAAGTGCCGCTTAAACAACTGAAAGGTATCTTCTCCCAGTTCGGGAGGCCCGAGGTCCGAGATCAAGGTGTCGGCAGGGTCGGTTTGTGCCGAGGGCTCTCTCCTGGGCTTGCAGACGGCCGCCCTCTTGCTGTGCCCTCCCGTGATCCCCCCAGCTCTGTGCGTCTGTGCCCTGGCCTCCTCTTATTAGGACCCCAGTCAGACTGGACTAGACCCACCCGTGTGACCTCGTTGAACCTCAGTCACCTTTTTAAAGACTCTGTCTCCAGAGTTTCCATCGTGGCTTGGTGGTAACCAGCCCAGTTATTATTCATGTGGATGGGGATTCCATCCCTGGCTTCAACTGGTGAGTTAAAGATCTGTCATTGCTGTGAGCTGTGGTGTAGGTCACAGATGCATCTTGGATCCCTCGTTGCTGTGGCTGTTGTTTCAGGCCGGCAGCTGCAGCCCTGATTGGACCCCCCAGCCTGGGAACGTCCATATGCCACAGGTATGGTCCTAAAAAGACCAAAAAAAAAAAAAAATTCTATCTCCAAATACAGTCACATTTTGAGATCATGAGAGCCAGGACTTCAAATCTAGAAATTTGAGAGACAGAACTCAGACCATAATATCATCTAAACTCTTACTTCCCAGATGAGAAAGCCAGCTCATCTGGAAAGTAATAGGTGTTTCCTGGCTTTCAAGGCAAATTGGTGTTAGGGACCGAGGTCGAGTGCCTGTCCCCGCAGCCCCACAGCCCATGTCCCTCCCACCGTCCTTAAACCAAGCTCTCATTTCTCCTCCACCCTGTAACCACAGCCCGTCCCAAATAAAATCCCCACTTGCTGTTTATGGAAAAGCCTTGGGTTGGCAAACAAAAGGCTCATGGATCAGATTCAATACCAGTTCTGGCCTCTGGCAAGTCATTCAATACTGGCCAAACCTGAATGGCCTCAGTTGTAAAATGGGGGGGGCGGAGGGGGGGGGGTTAATGCTACATCCCTAAGGAGAGAAGTCTGTCCTGGAAAACCCCTCAGGCCAGGACAGGGGGCTGGAGGGCCCGGCAGAGGGAAGTCTAAACAGCGTCCCGGCCCCGTGGAATCCAGCTGAGCACACACTTCATGCCCTCCGGAGATTTCATTTTAAAGCAATGAATGTGAATTCAATCGCAGGTCCTTCTGAGACACTGAAATAAACCCTCTGCCTGAGGTCACCTCCAGACCAAACGCAGTCGCTTCTCCGGGTTGCTGAGTTCGTGAGAGAAAATAGCCTCAGCTCTTCTAGAATGTTGGAGGCTCCAGATAGTCAACCCCTGCGGAGGGGCCCAGCCAGCTTTCTCTGCCCTCTGCAGAAGCGTCATCCGGAGCGTGGCCTTCACAAGGGACAAGTGTTCTAGAAGACGGGAAGCCCCAAGGCTCCACGTTCCGGCACCATGTTGGTTCGTGACGTGGAAATCCCACCTCCAGTATCCCAGGTGCTCCTGTCTGAGACCAGAGAGGAGAAGGCAGACCTCTGTGGCTTTCCGGGGTTACGAGTGACAGACAGAGAAAGAATGTGGCCCTGTCGGGGTGGGGGGGCTTACTTCTGAGCCCCTCTGCGTCTTAACTGGGGGACAGGGCGGGAAGGGCCATAGTTTATTAGTCTCTCCCCTTGACCAAGGACACTCATTATGCGGTTGCACATGACCACGAGGTTGTTCAGAACAATCCCTTATGAAAGTGAGCATTTTGCAGAGCTACTGTGGGGCTCTGCCAGGGTCTGGCGCAGGGTAAGCATCACACACACACACACACACACACACACACGTTTAAATATATATCAGTGACTCTGCTCCCCGTGTCACAACAAGCAGGCTGCGTGTGCAAGTCCTTCTCACTCTAGCCTTTGAAGCTACTCTAAGACCCCCCTCAAAAAGCACTCTACAGGGAGTTCCCTTTGTGGATCAACAGGTTAAGGACCCAGCATGATGTCCGGGAGGATGCGGGTTCAATCCCTGGCCTCACTCTGTGGATTAAAGGATCTGGCATTGCCGTGAGCTGTGACACAGGTCACAGATGCAGCGCAGATCCGGTATGGCTGTGGCTGTGGTGTAGGCCGGCAGCTGCAGCTCCGATTCCACTCCTGGCTCAGGAAATTCCACATGCCGCAGGTGCAGCCCTAAAAAGAAAAAAAAAAATGCAAGGAAGCACTTTGCAGTTTAGAAAGTCCTTCCCAGGGCCGTCATTCAGTAGGTGATCACACACTCCCTTAGCGAGTATACTGCCTCGTCTGACACTCAGCTCCGGAGGGTAAGTGGCTAGCCTTACCCTTCGCTTTGATATGCTGACTCCAGACCAGGACTCTTTCCATGGCAAACAGACACAACTTTCCTCCCTCCCCTGAAGAAGGTCCTGTGACCTGCGTTGCACGAGAAGTACACTGAAATTCGTGCCAGGGCGTTGAACTTTGCAGTTCATGTTTGTCTTCAGACTATTTGACTAACTCTCCTTTTCAAAGTTCTCTTTCACCTCTGTTTCATTTGATGCCTTGCATTTTCCCAGATTGGCTTCCATTTCCTTCTTTCAAGCTAAGTTCTTCCAACCATTCAAATGGAAGGAAGGAAGGAAGGAAGGAAGGGAGGGGAGGGAGAAAGGGACCGAGGGAAACAGAGAGAGGAAGGAAGGACAGTCATTACGTTTTTCAAATCCTCCATTTTCACCTTGTTGTTCCACTTTCCTATTTCTTTAATGAGATGTGAGGATGAATTAGTTTCCCGCTTGAGTCAGCCAAAGAAATCTACCTGGCCCCCAATTTCCCACGGCCCCCTTCTCTCTCTCCTTGTGTCCAGAGGCGATGCAGGTGGGGTCTGCCCCGCCCCGAGGACTGGGGACTGGCTGAAATCCCCCTGGGTCCGCACTGCACTTGGTGAGTCAGGCCCAGCCTGCCTGGGACCTCCTCGCTGTGGCTGGAATGTGCAAGCCAAGCAGTATTCCTAGTGCCCGCTCCTCTGTTTGATGAGGCTTCTGATAAGGGCGACTCCACCTCTGGCGGGTGAGATCCCACACACTGGCTCCCTGACGGCCAAGGGCGCAGAATCCCGGGACCTCCCACAAGGCCAGGCGCCCCCCCCCCGCCCCTCCCCAGCCTGGCCCAGCCCCTCCGGGCCAAGAACTCAGCGCCTGGGCACTGCTGGTGTTTGCTCAAAAGTTAGGTATTTGAGACTCCTGGCTAAATTCAGTAATAACACCACAATTTCACCAAAAAGCATTATAGTGATTACTGAGTTATATTAGGAGCTTATTTAAGATAACATGTCATTTGCACAATGTAGTTCAAATAGATGGTTAGAGCAGTCACCGCAATTGTTAAACTCCTGTGTACACTAACAGAGTCACGCTGGAAGTGTGTGCCCCTCCTAAACACACGAAGGGCTCAAAACGAAAGCGTAAATATATGTCTTTCAAGGTAATGTGGCACAGTTAGAATAAGAGCGTTTAGGTTTATATGTAAACAGGAATTTTGTTGTCTCCTTAGCACAGTACAGTAAGATGCAAAAATCTCTCCAAGACAGCTTTCTTAAAGAGGCCAGTTCTCTTATCCCAAACTGCTGTGTTGCATCAGTAGTACTTTTTGGGAGTTCCCATTGCGGCTCAGTGGGTTAAGAACCCGACTAGTATCCATGAGGACACGGGCTCGATCCCTGGTCTCACTCAGGGAATGGAGGACCCGGCGTTGCCATGAGCTGCAGGATAGGTCGCAGATGCAGCTGGGATCTGGTGTGGCTGTGGCTGTGGTGTGGGTCACAGATGTGACTGGGATCCAGCTTTGCTGTGGCTGTGGCTGTGGTGTAGGCAGGCAGCTATAGCTGATTCGACCCCTAGCCTGCAAAACTCCACATGCCACAGGTGCGGCCCTAAAAAGAAAAAAAAAAACCTCAGTGACTCTCTAGAGGGATTGGTCCCCAAATTCTTGGATGCTTGAGTCCCTTGTATAAAATGGTATCGTTTTTGCATATACCTGCATATACCCTATGCACAATCCCCAGGGCGCTGTAAATCACTCTAGACCACTTATAATCCTAAGACAATGAAAACGCTGTGTCAACAGCTGCTGGTGTGGCAAAATCAAGTTTTTCTTGTTGAAGCTTTCTGGACTTTATTTTTTTTTCCAATATTTTTCACCGTCTGAGGTTGGCTGAACCTAGAACCCGAGAATCCAGAGGCCGACTCTCGTCCACACGGTAATTCGTCAGGGTCACGGCTGACTGTGAGTCTTCCCGACGCCAGCTGCCACATTGCCCCGCCCGGAACTTAGCAACACTGATCAGTAGCTGCGCTAACCGATTGAGGTCAACGCCGATCCTCTGGCGAGAAAGCTGTATGGCTGGAAACCATCCAAGACACCAAGCACACAGTGTATAATATACTAATTGTGTATTCTGTTTCATATATATGTATTCTTTTTCATGTATAATATAAATTCACCTAATGTGACACATGGAGTTATACTGCAGAGGAGCAATAAATCTGCTAAATTTCTTAAAAGTATTTTCTTTAAGCACGTGGAACATTCCACAGCAATGTTAACCCCCGCCCTGTCTCCGCACCCGCTGCCCAGGCAGGCCCCATGCCGGCCTCCGGGGATTCTCTACCCCTCACAGAAGCTGGAACATCTCCTGCCGTCTCCCGGCCGAGGCCCGAGCCCCTGGCCACCTCGCAGGGGACAGGAGACCTCGTGGGCTCTGAGGCGTCCACGCAAGAAGCAGGTACTACAGAATCAGCAGCCCTGCCGGCTCGCACCGGCCCTCAGACATGTTGGAGACACAAGGGGGGTGGGGAATGGGGTGGCCAGGGAGTCTGGGGTTAGTAGATGCAAACTATTACATATAAAATGGATAAGCAGGGAGTTTCCTTTGTGGATCAGCCGGTTATGAACTGGGCTAGTGTCCATGAGGATGCAGGTTAAGGATCTGGCGTTGCCGTGAGCTGTGGTGTAGGTCACAGACGTGGCTCGGATCCCGCGTTGCCGTGGCTGTGGTGTAGGCCGGCAGCTACAGCTCTGATCAGACCCCTAGCCTGCGAACCTCCATATGCCCCAGGTGCAGCCCTAAAAAACAATTAATTAATTAAGAAATAGGTAAGTAATGAGATCCTGCTGTACAGTGCGGGGAACTCTATCCAATCTTGAGACAGAACACGACAGAAGATAATAGGAGAAAAAGAATGTGTGTATGCATATGGCTGGGTTACAGCGCCGTACAGCAGGAACTGGCACCTTACAGATCAACTATTCTTTAATAAAAACAAAATAAAGCTATTATAAATTTAAAAAAAAAAAAAAAGAAATGCTGGGGACGGACAGCAGAGGAGACAGAAAGGCACTGTTCTCCAGGGGTCCCTCAAGCGCCCCACTCCGGAGAAACTGTTGTCAGCAAATGGACAGTGTTCTCGGGGCAGGGCACTGAGTGACGCAGCCAGAACCCCATCCGTCCAGGTGAGGTCGGAGTCAGGGAGGCTTCATGCAGAGGTGGACCTTGGTAACGCAAAGGGATACTGAGCTCTCTGTTCGAATCCCGGCGCCGCCCTCACTCGGCTATAAGACCAGGGGCGAGGGTCCGGCCCGCTGTGCGCATGAGCTGGAGACGGTAAGAGCGGCGGCCACGGGCAGCTGCTGGGCTGATGGAAGGGAGCCGCGCCAAGCCCCGAGCAGCACGCCCAGCGCTCTGGGGACGCACCCTGAGAGGCGCTGCTGTTTCTGTTGGACGCACAGATGTGTTCCTCTTGGAATGGAACACGTCCCGCACAGCTTAGCTTAAGGGGGGGCATCTGCACGGAGCGTAGCCATAAAGACTCCCAGTGGGAGTCCCCACTGTGGCTCGGTGGGTTAAGAACCTGACTAGGATCCATGAGGACGTGGGTTCGATCCCTGGCCTCGCCCAGGGGGTTAAAGCTGCGGCGTTGCTGTGAGCCGTGGGGTAGGTCGAGGATGCGACCTGCATCCAGTGATGCCGTGGCTGTGGCGTGGGCCACCCACTGCGGCTCCAATTCCACCCCTAGCCTGGGAACTTCCATGTGCTGCGGGCGCGGCCCTAAAAAGCAAAGGAAAAAGCAAGAACCCCGGATGGGCTGTTCCAGGCTCTCTAAACCACCACCTCCCGGGAGTGGGGCGAGGATGGGCCGTGAGGTCCCACGAGCTGAGCGAGGTGCCTGCACAGAGGCCCCGGCCGTGGCCTTGTCCCATCTCCTGCTCTCTGTCTAGATGCCCTCCCCAGCGGGGGAGCCCAGAGGAGCCTGGCTAAGGGTTACTTACTGGACGGAAGTTGCCAAGTTTTCCCCGGCTGATGAGTTCAATACAGGTTTCAGTCCGGTTCCCCCAATAACCAACCAAAGGTGGCTTTTAAGCCCCCAGACACACCTGGGTTTAGCACACGGGTGATCTCACCCCGACCCCAGAGTTCAGAGGAACTCTCAGCACTTGAATGCCCATGGGCGCCCCACACCGCGGGGGCGGGGCAGATGCCACGGTCGCTGGCCATCCTTCCCCTGTGAGGTGGGTAGTGTTAGCCCCACTTCACAGATGAGCAAACTGACGCTCGGCAAGTCTCATTTGCCAAAGGTCACGCAGCTGCTCAGTGTTTATCTGCACTTGAGAAGAGAAAGGCACTGATGTCTGTTCTAGGAATTAGGCACGTTGATGCTGAGAACACTTAAAAATAGCCCCGTGCGCTTTCCCATTCTCGAGACAGGTTTACTAATCGGGGACACGGCTCGAAAAAAATCCAGCAAAATGACTCAGTTCCTAGCAAAATGTCATCTCTCCCCATCACTTTGGGACACCCCCAGCAAAGCTGACAAGGAGAGGGAGGGAGAGAGAGAGGGGGAGAGGGAGAAGAGAGAGAGGGAGAGAGAGAGAGAGGAGAGAGAGAGAGAAAGAGAGAGAGAGAGGGAGGAGAGAAGGACGCCTCAGCAGGAGGCCAGAGCGAGGCCTTCTCCCTTCGCCCTGGGGGGCGGGAGGGGCCGGCTCACAAGGCAAACTCTAAAGTCAAGGGCAGGCTGGACAGCTCATTTCCTGTCTTCTAAATATATTCTTGTTCTGATGGTATCTCGCTGGCCTTGCATCACGGAGGGCGGCTGGCTGCCCTTTACATTGCAAATGGCTCGGGAACTCCTCAGCCTGGAGGAGGCTAGACCTTCTAAACGCCTTCAGGAGCAGCGTGCTCAGGCACTGCCGAGCTACTGGGCAGTCTCGCCCACTCCTCTTGGTTCCTGCCTCGGCCTCTCATCCTCCTTCTCCCCATTCTGCTTCTCTCCATCCTCCAGCTCCTCCTCCCCAGCCTCCCTCCCCCTCCCCCTTCCTCCCCAGCCTCCCCCTCCCCCTCCTCCCCCCCCTTCCTCCCCAGCCAGGCACTTCCAGCCTCCGGGGTGGGGAGCAACAGCCAGCAGGGCCGCTCTCTCTGAATGTTATCAGAGGAAACACTTGAGAAGCAAGAAGCAAACAGAAGCCATTCCACACCTGCTGTCACTCTGCCGCCTCCGGATGCCCCAAGCTCCATCCAGGTGTCCTCCGGGAAGAAAGGGCCCATTCAGGTCTGTGACCCGGGCTTCCTGGGCCACGTTCTTCAAACACGCAGAGAGAAAAAGCAGAGACACAACAGCGCGCCAGAGCCTCCGAGCAGCTCAGCGCCCAGAGCGAAGCCCGGCCAAGGCCGGGCTCCGCGGCCTTCGGGCAGGTGGCTCGGCCCTCAGCCCGGGCCGGTCATCTGTGCACTGGGCCACCAAGGCCTGGGACTCCTCATGCGGTCTGACGAAGCTGAAGTGACGTAACGCCCTTTACCAGGTAACGTCGAGTTTGGCGCTGGGACGCGAGCGGCCGTGTGCCCACCCGGGGCCTGGCACCCTCCGCGGTCTGCTTTACTGTCTAGACTCTGCCTCCGGCGTCAGTTACCATTCATTTCATCACGACTGATCAGGAAGGTGAGGTGACCTGCTCGACGTCACAGAGCTTGGACAGGGCGGATCTGGAATTCCAAATCCAGGGAACTGAGGCCCAGCTGAGTCCTTCCGCTCCTCGGCATCTTACCCCATGTAGCAGATGCACCTGACTGGTCAGAGAGGCGGCGATGCCAAGGTGTGATGCTGCAAAAGGCTTAGGACTTGCGATCGGGGAGCCAGGTACGGAAGGACGCACCCCGACTGCTGCGAAGCTCGCATCTCCCTGCCTGCGCACGGCTGACACGGAGGAGCCGGGCCCGGAAGCAGGATGACAAGCACAAATTCTCCCTTCCGAACAAGCCAGACACCGCAGAAATTTAAAGGAACCTCAGTGGACTTCCCTGGAGGTCCAGCGATTAAGGATTCGGCGTTGTCACGGCTGTGCTGCAGGTTCGAGCCCTGGCCTGAGGACTTCCACATTGCCACGGGCACAGCCAATAAATAAGCAAATAAATAAACCTCAGTATTCGATATAAATTATACATATATATGTATAAAATACTAATAATATAAATATATAATATAAATATAACTTTTATTTATTGAATTCCTACTGCCTGCCGGGGACCGAACCTATGCCAGGCTGGTAATCACAATACATATAGTCACTCCGTCCTCACAACAAGCTCACAAGGTAGGTTCTAGGAGCATTTTGTAGATGCAGAAACCAGCTTGGGGAGGAGAGAAGAAAGGTGTTTCATATCACACAGCTGGGAACCAGGGCAGCCTGGGCTCCAACCCAGCCATCTGGCCTCTGACACCTGTGCTTTAATCGATGTGCCATTTTCATGTGCCCAATTATGTTTTGGCTTTTAAAGGGTGAAATGGGTGGAGTTCCCACCGTGGCTCAGCAGGTTAAGAACCCAACTAGTATCCATGAGGACGCAGGTTCGATCCTTGGCCTCGCTCAGTGGGTTAAGGATCCAGCATTGTCGTGAGCTGTGGTGCAGGTCGCTGACTCAGCTCAGATATGGCAGACGTGGCACAGGCCAGTGGTTGTAGCTCTGATTCGACACCTAGCCTGGGAGCTTCCTTATTCCATGGGTGTGGCCCTAAAAAGACAAAAAAAAAAAAAAAAATGAGATGGGGATAAGTTCCAAAGGGCACCAGGGGTCCCTCGTGGTGGATTCACTTCCTGTTGGAGTCCTTCACGAGGGTCACGGAGGCCCGAGGCCAGGGGGCCCTCTGCTTCCTCTCCAGGCCCCGGGCCAGCACCCCCTCTTGTCCCGCTGGCCCACGGCGGGAGGGGAGCCACTGAACATCGCATCCCCGAGGCTCCAAGAAACAAGAGCTCATTCAGAGCTGAGGCGAGAGCCTCGGATGAGCGGAGTCACTAGCTGTGTGGCCTTGGGCAAGTCCCCAAAGCCACCAGCGCTGGACAGGAAGTAGTCAGGGGTGCCCTGAAGCCGTCCCTCTGGAGAACAATCAACACAGGGGGCTTCAGAGCACCTTCCACATCAGGGTGACGTCACTGCCTCTCAGGGCAGGACCCCTTGGTCTCCGTGACCCTCCGGCTAGTGGGTCACTCCTCCCCGCCTCTCTCAGGAGTGATGGGGACGTCACCGACAGGTACGGCTGGGGACCAGGTCGGGGTGCGTGGAGCCAGCCCCCGCCCCCTCGCCAGAGCCAAGTGCGAGCATCGCCTCCCAAATGTGCACTCGGTGTTGTCCTGCGGGCAGTTCGGAATCTGCATCTGAGAGTATTTACACCACAGAAATGGGCACATGTGGGCTTTTCCGTTTGTCTTCCTATAGGTCAGTTGGTAAACACTCGCCAGCATGCTCCTGGAACCCGCGGGTGTGGCAGAAGGGGACCCCACGCTTTACCCTCGATCCCCCTCAATCCTCTGCTTGATGCCAGGGAGCCCAGCAGGGCACTGGCGAATCTTCCAAGAGGACGATGCACTTTACCATCATTGGCGGAGGGCACGCGTCCCAGGACCAGTGCCCTCCCAGCCCTACCACGGTCGTGCGGTCAAGAAGTCACCACCCCCAATGTCACAGAGCTGATCGAGCTGTCGTTCCCCACCTGCAAAAGGGAATGGCAACAAGACAGGGCCTCCCCAGACAGAGATGCTTGGGTGACAGTCCACGGCTGCTTGGGTTTTACCGAGCTTTCCACAAGTTTACTTCCTCCTGATTCACTTTGATCTTCACGAGCTCTCAGAAACCTCCCCCAGCGAAGTGCACTTGAAGTCCGGAAAACCCAAGAACAAAAGGCTGCTGTTCACGGAAAGGATCCTAAGATTTGCTTGACTCCAGACCCAAAACCAGAGCTGAATCCTACTGTGAGAAACCGCCCCAAAGCTGGACCCCACCCTCCAGCTCGTCACACACCCTCACTTAACAATGGGGGCTTGTTCAAGGCCACATTTCAAAATATGGTAGAGATGAGACCAGTGGACTCTAGGATCACACATGGAAATTGGGAGAAACAGCTGCTTTCTGTAATTTACCCACCCAAAGAGTACCAAGCTTCTGATCCCACTTTCCCTGAAGAATCAGTAGAGCGCAAATCCACCTTAGCCATTGGCACCCATTGGCATTGCCCGTGAGCTGGACTCTGGAATGGCCCACTGGGCCACTCCTTTCATCCAAAGCAAGATTTGGAAGCATTTCCCAGGCTGCCTTTCAGCTAGGGTTCTCTATGCAAATTAGTCTGCACCAAAGGACACCTTCAGAAGGTAGAAGTGAAGCAGATGCCCTGTCTGCAGAGCTCGACTGTTGCTGCCGCAAACTGGGCTGCAGAGTCATGGGGGTTTCCAACAGCAAATTTGCAGTGCCCATCCCTCAGCTCCTAGTGTCTTGACCTGGCTTCCCAATCCCTGAACTGCAGCCTCAGACGGCTATTCTCCAGCAGACGCAAATGCCGCAGCAGCGACCTACTCTGACCCTGCTCAAGGGGAAGCCTCAGAGGCAACAGCTCTCCTGGTGGCCAAGACTCCGTATTTCTAATAATAATTCCAGTGGCTCAGCCTAGAACCTGCTCCATGGGCCCTTCCATCCATTTCATAAAGACCAAATTCCCTATATTAAGACCCTTCCTGATTGACATACCTAGAGTGGTTTCTGTTTCCTGCTGTGAGCTGTGACTGATGCACCTGCCCATCAGAACAAGGGAATTTGTATACTTTGTGAGTTTAAGGAACAGCTACCTAAAAAATCTATGAATCTTTATAAATCCTTTCTGGATGCAACCATCGGTCCTCATGAGTCATTAGGGAGGCACCAGGGTACTGCCCTCTGTTGGCTTTTGTACTCATGAACACCAGCAGTCTCGGGATGCTGGGCTCCCTCCTCCACCTACAAGTAAATCAGGCACATACTTTTACAGATTGATGCTCTACTAAAGAGAATTGTAAGGGCTCAAATTTAAAGTATGTTCCACCCTTGACTTTCATAGAGAAGAACCTCCTCTAGATGCATTGATGGAGAGCCAGGGGACCATCTCCTTCTATGAGATCCTGCAGGGCGGTGTGCAAACCAGGGCAAAGCCAGAGCCTTCCATTCTCTGGCCCTTTCCTGAATCTAGCCGGGACATGTCCCCACCAGGGGTCATTGTAGATCTCAAGCCGGACAGAGAAAGACTTGGGTGGCATGACCGGGGCGATTCGCCACCTCTCCTCTCCGGATCTCCCCCCACCCCACCACGTCCAGCGGCACAAATGCCCTCCTGGCCGCCCGCAGCGAGATCACCCCCGGAAAAAGCAAAATCATAAGTCCCTCTTTCTCTTCCAGTTTCATCCCAGTCATCTGATTCGAGGACTGATTCAGATCCTTTTCCCATTTCTGCTTCACGTTGTGCCGTCAAAGGTCCAGATCCATTTGGTGAGCAGAATTAGAAACAGGCCAGTCTCCGTAGCAGGGCAGGGATGGATTTTCCCGAAAACTTAGTCTCGACACTGCCTTCTGGAAGAAGAGGCAGCAAAAAAGTCATGGACACTCACCAAGTAAATATTCGAAAGATGAGGGGACCTGGTTCTTTCTGCTCCCTGCCCTGCGTCCCCTGTCTGCCCGCTGGTGGTGCTGACCTGGGGCCACCCCACCCACGCCCTCCACCAGGGTCTCCCCGCGCACCCATCTCTGGCCCACTCGCTCTTAGACTCGGCCACAGGCAGCTCGTGAATGGCCGCAGCCCCCACAAACGGGAGCCCAAGACTCTGTCTCCTAAATCACCTCACTCATCCGGAGTTTCTACCCCTTGCGTTTCACTCTGCTTTCATTTGATTTTAATTGACTACGTTCTTTAAACTGAAAAAGTCACCTCTACACGTGGTAACAGAAAAGCCAGAGCAGGAAAGGATGTACAATAAAAGCTTGATCTCCTCTTTCCTTAGATTCCATGTCCTGTTCCTCAAAGGCAGCTCCCTGGAGACCCTTGCCATGGAGTCCGTCACCCACACGGGACACACACTGCTGGCTCCCTGGACAGCTTTCTCAGCCTCTCTCTCCTTTGCTACCATGGCTGGAAAGCCAGCTACTTGCTTTCCCAGCCTTTCCTGCAGATGGGGATGGGCAGGTGAGACCCTTCCCCAGATAATTGGATATGGAGGAGGTGATCCATGCCAGGGACAGGAGAAGCCAGGTGGCATAGGACACGCTCTTAACTTCTAGATTAAAGGAAAAAAGAAAAAGGCAATTGTGTCTGGCACTGACCAGTTCACCTTTCTCCTTCCTGATACTTGGGTGTGACCTTCGGAGCCACAGCAGCCCTTTGGACACCATGAGAAAATAAGTGTGGGGATCTAAAAGCGTTTCATGAAGCTGGTGTGGGAAAGAAAGAATCCGAGTCCCTGAAAACCTCGGTAAACATCAGCTGCTCCCCTCCAGATGTGGGATAACATGAGAAAAAGCAACCTTCATTTTTTTTTCACCAGTTATTAGTCCACCAATTCCTACAGGCCTATCTATTTCTTTTCGATAACCCCAGAGTATCACACTAGATAGACAGATATTACAGACAAGCCCAGAGCCCCTGATAATGCACATTTTTGTTGTTTCAGTTTTATCCTCTTTCAAAGATTACTTCCACAAACGTCTTAGTAGATGCATCTTTATGAGCACGCGGGAACACATCTGTAGCAATTTGTACAATAATTTGTACAAAAGAGAGCCCAGGAGAACTGTCCCCTTGGTCCTGTCCTGGCTGCCACTGCCCCCCTTGCCTGGCCATTCCGAGCCACCTTGCTCTCCCAGCCTGCCACCACCAAGGGCTCCCACTCAGACCCCCTTCTTCTCCACTCATTCCCCTGCCCAGCCCTGAATCCTGGCACATCCACAGCCTTGGCCAGAGCCCCAGGCTCTCAGTGTGACCCGCTTTGGGGAAGTACCTTTCGTTCTTCTTCTGAGACTAAAACCCTGCTTGCTCTAAAGAGGCCCTCCCTCCGGCCCAGCCCCCACCCCAGCCACACCCTGGACCAGAGCAGTAGGGGGAACCCGGGTCTGCCCCCTCCCCGTGCCCACCCTCCTCCGCATCTGCCCCGTTCCTCCCCTGGGGACCTGGCCCACGTCGGTGACCGAGGGCCAGCTCCCCCAGGAAGCACAGTGAGCGACCACACCCCACCTCCGGCCAGGTCTGGGCCCTGGTTTCGGCACCTGTAGCCAGCCTCGGAAATTCACACAAGAAACCCATCCTCACACCCCAACCCATGTGCCACTTGTCGACAGAAGCTGACAAATTCCACTGCTGGGTGGAAAGGAACGCACAGAGATGGAGAACCAGATACCTAAGAACAGAGGAAACGTGAGTGCGTGCGCCTTTCACGTTCTATCATACTCAGCTGCTGGCTTGTGATCTCCAGCCTGTGCCCAGCCAGCCGGGGCACGCTCAGAGCTGAAACACGTTTGGGGGTGGTGGGGGACGGGGGGGCTCATGCTGGCTGGACCCTCTCCAGCCCCGCCCCCCTCCATCACCCATCACCCAACTGCATCTGAGCCCCCGCGGAGCATAAGGAAAGGGGCGCTGGACTTCCAAGACCACCTGGTCCAGTCCCCTGATCTGACAGATAAGGAAAGTGAGGATCAAAGAGGTCACGAAGGTCACAGTCGCTTAGCAACGGACCCAAGGTCAAAGCCACTTCTGCGAGCGTCTCCAGTGTGGTGGACGCTGTCTACACTGGTCTCCAAGCCTCACAGGCCTTCCTTGAGCTCCTCGGTGCTGCCTCCCCATCACAGAGACCCGAGGCTGGTGGGGTGAAGGCACGGCTCCAGGTCACACACCCCGTGGGGAACAGACGAACGCGGGAGCGAAGTCGGCCAGAGGCTCTGCATTCACGTTCCTTCTGCCACCCGTGACGTCACCTCCTGAAACAAGACTGAAGACCACGCGCCAAGGAGGAAGAGAGTGTGTGTTAAGGAATGAGCGGCGGTTATTACGAAAGGATGCAAATGAAATTAAAGCACCTAAAACAGAAGCCAGCAGGTGTTTGGCAAAGCCACGTCTTTCTTCTTAGAAAAGGAAGTCCCTGAAAACCAAAAGGATGGGACACTGCAGGGGCTGCAGAAGCCACCCTGCAGCAGCTCCGGGTGCCGAGGCTGGATCTACGTGAGCAACACAACAAGCCATCGAGTCTTAGAACGTAACCCAAAGCCTGGGAGTTCTCTTGTGGCTCAGTAGGTTAAGGATCCAGCGTTGTCACTGCAGCGGCTTGGGTCACTGCTGTGCTCTGTGTTCGATTCCTGGTCTGGAAGCTTCTACATGCCCACATGCCTTGGGTGCAGCCAAAAGAAAGGGGGAAAAAAAACTAAGTTTAAATATCAGCGACTCCACACGAATATAAATAAATAACTGAAAAAATAAATGATGGGGAGAAGGGAGAGTTTTCCCCAACAGAAGACTTCCACGGACTTTATGGCGATCCCGCCCAC
Organism: Catagonus wagneri; assembly: GCA_004024745.2. Classification (NCBI taxonomy): domain Eukaryota; kingdom Metazoa; phylum Chordata; class Mammalia; order Artiodactyla; family Tayassuidae; genus Catagonus; species Catagonus wagneri. The sequence continues at coordinate 4,139,978 of PVHT021183517.1, forward strand.
CCCCCACCCTGGCGTGGGCTCTGCTCTGTGACTCGCCTCCAAAGAGAAAGGGGTGGGGGTTGGGGGGGTGACCTGACCATGGAGAACACTGACACACTGTCTCGGGCAGCCGTGGGGTCAAGGCCAACGTCAGCGGCGTCGGTGTACATGTGATAATAACTCCCTTCACAGCACAGGATGAAAACGGCACTTCGCCTCTGTGGTCTCCCTTCCAAAACGCACACTGCCCGTCTAAGCACGAGAAAAACACCCACCAGGCCCAGAGGATGGGGGGGCGGTTCTACAAAGCACCTGCCCTCAGAACCCTCAAGGGCACACGCAGCCAGGAGAACGCGAGAACCCATCACAGACCAGAGGAGGCCACAGGAATGTGACAGCTCAATGCAGGGAGGGGTCTGGGAGGGGACCCTGGGACAGAAAAGGGACTTGGGGGAAACTGGTAAAGCCCCACCCACCCACGGAGTCTAGTCACTCGTGATGGATCCACCGGTGCCTTAGCTGAGAAAAATGACTTCAGCTAGGCCAACTATAAGCAAGAGGGCGAGAGGGTTTGGGACGTTTCTGTGCCGTCTTTGCCACGCCTTTGTAATTGCACAACTATTCAAGTGAAAGGTTCACAGTAAATAAATATGCAGGAGTTCCCACTGTGCCTCAGTGGTAACGAAGCCGACTAGTATCCATGAGGACACGGGTCTGATCCCTGGCCTCGCTCAGTGGGTTAAGGATCTGGCGTTGCCATGAGCTGTGGTCCGTAGGCCGCAGACACATCTCGGATCCCGCGCTGCTGTGGCCGTGGTGTAGGCCAGCAACAGTAGCCCGAATTCGACTCTTAGCCTAGGAATTTCCATATGTCACATGCGTGGCCCTAAAACGCAAAAATAAATAAGTGAATATGTGGAAATGTCTGGCCATCCTGCTTAAGAAGCTTGCCTAACTCACCGCGCCCTGGACAGACTTGGGGGGTGGGGGTTAATGGGCTGGAGCCCACTCCCCGCTTCAGGTCAGGTAAAGCAGAGGCCCGGGTCCGGGGCCCGAACCTCTGGCATTCGCCAGGTCTCGGTTGTCTCCCGCACAGACAAGGCTGAACCCGCTTGCCAGGGTCAGACGTGCATTAAGCCCAAAGAGCTTCCGTGGAGGCAGATGGGATTCTGAACACATTCTAGAATTCTCGTGGAATGAAAAAAAGCCGCACTGAACTCACTTCCTCCCCTGCCCGCAAGACCTCTAAGGGCCTCATTGTTGGAGACCTGGCCGCTCCCCTCACGGCTGGTGAGGCCTGGGCGGCTGCTGTAATCAGGTGGTTGAGGGCTTCAGATTTCCTCTCAGTGTGAAAATGCAAAGCCACCCGGGCCAACTAGGAAAAGAGCAGGTGTTCGCTTTCGTCCAGCTGGGGTCACTGTCCCCTAAAGGGCCCCCGGTCAGCACTTCCTGCCATCCGGAGGTCTCAGACCCGACTCGGCCAAGCTCCAGGGAGTCACCCCCCGGGAGCACGAATGTGACAGCAGACCCCAGAAAGACCTGGGCCCCGAACCCCGCGTTCCTGGGCAAAGGTGGGGGCTGGGGAGCCGTTTCCGACGGGCAGGCTGGCCCTCAGCCAGCAGGTCCCCAGATGCCATGCAACACACACCTGAGCGGGGTAAGAGAATAGGTGTGTGTAAACAGTATTTGAAAAAGAAAATAGCTGTACAAATACGGCACTTGTTAACACAGGTGTTTAGAGGCGGAATTATTTTTCCAAGGCTGCCGTCTCCCAACCTTCTTTGTCAGTCCCAGCTCACACCTGCGGGTACTTTCCGATTAAGCGAAGCCACAATGGGAAATGGATAGTGCCCCTGTCGCCTCTTCCAAGCCGGAGGTCAGCCATCGGCTTCAGGCCTGGCTAGTTTTCACCCAGTTTCTCCCTTGCTGGAGTTGCTTTCATTTTTTCAACCTGCTCCGGCAGGATCCGGCCTGTTCTGGCTCCCTGCTTGGCTGAAGCTGCTGGTCAGCGCTCAAGGGCGCTCCAGGCGCGACGGCGCGTTGCCGGGGACAGTGGGTGCCGGCTGCTTTCTGAGCATTGTTCTCACACCACGCTCCCCCCTCGGGGCAGGCCTCGCTGTTTATATTTGATGGACGAGGAATCCAGGGACACTTGTCCAAAGTCCCAGAGCTGATAAGTGGAGGATATGGGGTCCACATCCAACCTGGGCCAAATCCAGGAGTTCCCGTCGTGGCTCAGCGGTAATGAACCTGACTAGTATCCATGAGGTTGCGGGTTCGATCCCTGGCCTCACTCAGTGGGTTAAGGATCCGGCGTTGCCGTGAGCTGTGGTGCAGGTTGCAGACGCGGCTCGGATCCCGCGTTGCTGTGGCTGTGGCGAAGGCCGGCGGCTACAGATCCTGTTAGACCCCTAGCCTGGGAGCCTCCATATGCCGCGGGTGCGGCCCTAAAAATACAATACATACATACATACACACACACGTACGTACACACACGCACATACATACATACAAAAATTTACAAAAAACCAAAACCTGGGCCATATCAGAGGGGCAACAGGAAGGGCTCCAGTCGTGTCCACAGCTGACAGCATCCCAGGGGATGGTGTTCTCTGGAGAAGCACAGATTCACTCAGCTTGAAAAGCAGACTTTGGAGTTCCCTTCGTGGCTCAGTGGTTAACAAACCCGACTAGTATCCATGAGGATGCTGGTTCGGTCCCTGGCCTCCCTGAGTGGGTTAAGGATCTGGCGTTGCCCGGAACTGCCTGACCTGGTGAAGGTCACAATGAGGCTCGGATCTGGCGTGGCTGTGGCTGTGGCTGTGGCTGTGGCTGTGGTGTAGGCCGGCAACTGCAGCTCCAATTCAACCCCTAGCCTGGGAACCTCCATATGCCGCAGGTGCGGCCCTAAAAAGCAAAAAAAAAAAAAAAAGAAAGAAAGAAAAAAGAAAAGCAGACTTAACACACAGGAGAGGTCAGGAGGTCACAGGTAACCAAGTATGAAAAGTGACAGCGAGGAACTTCGTACCGCCAAACCACACGCTTAAAAATGTCCAAGAGCCAAGATGGCGAACTTTAGGTTATGTGTCTTTTGCCACAATTTAAACGTTAAGGAAGAGAAACTTAAAACCGAGAATAGCCTATTCTGTAGGAAAACCAGCCCCAAGTAGGTGAGTTTGGTTCGCAGTGAGTCTGCTCGTGTTTGGTAACAACCAGTGTTTGCTTCTGTCCTCTGGAAAGGCGAGCCTTGTTCGTGCAGCTGTGAGGGGACATTGTCCCCGTGGCTCAGGGGGAAGCCCTCGCGGGCGAAATACCCCAAATGCAGGCTCTTCAGGCGGAGGAGGTCAGGACTCCGCTCCCCCCACCGTCTCAGAGGCAGGGCTGTGGAGGTCACGCTTGGTCTGGACGGAGGCGAGCAGCCACCTGAGGATGACAGGTCTAAGGAGACTGGCCAACAAGGGACCAGGGGCAGCCACCGAGCCGGCCTTCCCCCTGCTTGTCATCAGCCCCCATGGAGCCCGCTACTTGGTGACACAAGGAGGGCTCTGTCACTCCTGGAGAGGGACAGGACTGAAAGAGCAGGCCAGCAGGTGCTGTGACCAGCTGGCCAGGGGCCACTGTTGGGAAAACCAACGAGGCAGCCTGGCTGGAGGTGACGGGGATGGGTCCCCAGAGGCCGGGAGAGGCTGCGTCCCCAGCCAGCACAGCAACGGGGCTCCGACGGTGCCAGCGGGACGCAGGATGAGGACCCCAGGGCGAGTGCAGACTGGGGGGCCTTTGCCGTTTAGTAGCTTTTGATGTCACTGCATCTGCAAACCAGGGGAACTTTATGACTAGGTTTGAACAGCAAAACGCTTCGGGCCCAGCTTAAGGAATGAGGAAGTTTCCAGGACTTTAAGAACCATCGCTCTGTCCCAAGCTCCATCTTTGACCTCCACTCGCAGGGCAGCTCCATTTCACAGATGAAGAAAGAGAGGGTCAGTCAGACAGGGGCATATTCACGGGCGACCTGGTCCTTGAAGGCTCTGTGGGGTTGAGCCCAGCCGTCTTGGTCCCCACTGGGGCTCTTTCATCCTCTCTGACCTTCTCTCCCGGGAAAAGGAGGCTCCCTGAAAGCGAAGGAGCGCGGCCCTCCTGCCAGCGGCCTCTCAGCTCCTCCCTGGACCACCCCGCCTCTCCCCCGTGTGCGCGTGGTGCCGAGGAGGGCCAGCCCCAGGTCTGGGCGCCCACCGGAGGCCAGCGGCTGGTCCGCCCTGCCTCCTGCCAAGGGGACCGAGAGAGAAAGGATACCAACTGCGAGTTCCAGAATTCCCCACCGAGAGGCTGAAAGGTTTTCCCTGTGAGCTCTATGACAAGTCCCTGAAAAATGGGATGATGCCTAAGCAGACATCATTTTATGTCCTTCTCATTAAAATGAACTCAGACTGTAATTACAGACCTGCTTCTCTGATATTCGGAAATAATTAGGATGCTGGGACCTCCTCTCCTCCTGCCTTGCTGGAAGCTCTAGGCTTCATGCTGGCACCTCCACCTCCGTGCCCTCTTGAAGGAAACCAGGGTCAAGGGCGTCGAGCAGGCGTCTCAGTCTAGGAGCTGATGCGTAATGAACCCTTTGTGCTGAGAAGCGGGGTCATTTAAAACCCCGATCTTGGAAGCTCGCACGTGGTGCCGCCGGTGAAGGACCCAGTATGGCTGTGACTGTGGCGTAGCTCAGCCCCGGGCCGGGGAACTTGCACACGAAGTTCATGCTGCTGGTACAGCCAAAAAAAATAAAATGGATCTTTCATCATCACTGTGCACTATTCCTTTTACTCTCTGTCAATTTAAGAATTGCCACCAATATGCGAAATGCACACACGCACGCACGCGCACACACAGGGCAGTTTTCTGACATAAAGTCCCGAGGTCCAGTTTTAAACACAGACCCGCACATACATCAGGCCACGTCTTTGAGCCTTTCCTCCAGTCCCAGGGCCAGCCGGTTGCCTGGAGCATCCTGGGTCCCCTGCGGATGCCTGAGCTTCCTGGCTGCGCAGACTGTCTCCCTTCTCTTCCAACCTAAAAATCCACTGGGACGGCAGCCCGCACACCGGCCACAGCTCGGAGACACGCCCGGGACCAAAGGGTCATTGGACAACGCCACGATTAACCCACTTTTTCAAATCCCCCGGCTCTGACTCATCTCCTTGTGGTGTGGTGACACTGGCACTCTTGAATAATCATGAAATAAAAGGAGATAATTAATTCAGCCTTGCCAGAGGGAAGCACTTGGGAGGAAAGCGTCTTTACATCATGGGGGCGGATAACTCGTCCTCTGGGGCCGGGGCTTTTTAGATGCATCAGCTTGTGGGTTCCAAAGTGACTTGCCCAGGATAACCAAGGACGCAGAGAGCCGCAGGTGCACCTTCTGTTCTGCACGCTCATCCTGGGCCCGGTGGCACCGTGATCAAGTTCAGGGTCAGACACGGCCCAGGCCGTCCCTGCTACTTCTTCCCCTTCCTCGGAGTCAGGGCAGTGGGGACCGTGGAGTCTTGTCCTCCCCACTGTTGAAACCGTAGCCCCCGCTGTGACTGTCACTGAAGTAAGAACAGAGAAATAAGCCCCGAGGCTCTACTGTGCAGCACAGGAAATATAACGGCCGATGGAGTCAAATCCTTAAAAACTGTGAACCGCTACGCTGTACACTTGAAAATTATGTAGTACTGGAAATCAGCTACACCACAACATTTTTAAGCAGAAAAAAGGTTAAATTAATGACGCCGTAAGGCTGGGGTCCTTACCCAACAGGACTGGCGGCTTTTACGGGCTGTCCTTGGCCCCAACCCCGCCGGACCTCGATCTGAGACTCCCAGCCTCCAGAACTCTGGGCATTTCTGGTGTTTGAGCCACCTGTCGTTAGCACTTTGTCACAGCAGCCCAAGCTATCAGGACAGGAGGTCCTCTGCGCCTGCCCCCCCCCGCGGGGCCAGGAGACTGGGCCTGGGTACCTCCAGGGACGGGTGCTCCGTGTCATTCCATTGCCTCCAGGACACTAAAGGGAGAGAATTAAGAACTTGGGTCCTCGGCTCACCTGTCCTCCCCCAGCACCATGCCCCCCACTGTGGGGCACACGCGCCAGCATCCCAGCCAGACAGGGCACCATGCCGGGCTCCCCTCCCCCACCCCACTCTCAGCTCCCCCCGCCCCTCCCCCCACGCAGTCTGGTCCCTTGTCCTGGTGATTCTGCGTCCTTCGGCTTGGTACCCAGGCCCTCCTCTGTGTGTGGCCGCCGGCCACGGCCAGCCACCGCCGGCCACTCTCTCCCAGCTGCTTGCTACAGCCTCCTGACCACGCACCCTCCCACTTAGCATTGCGCCCTGCCTCCCCCGCCCCGGGTGTCCTGCAGGGCAGGGCCAGACTCCTTGGCACCCTGTCCCCGCGGCTTTGCACTTGTCCCATACCTGCTCCTGCAGCAGCGCCAGCCACGGCTCGACTCACCCCGAGCCACCCCAGCCCCACCCACACACGAGCACAGGCACCCACATACATGCACCCACGTGCACGCACACACGTGTGTGCACAGATCCCTCCAGCCACTGTGTCCGCTGCCAGCCAGTAGCTGGGCTGGGCTCTCACAGGCCTGCCCTGACCCACTGTACAACCCGAGACAGGTCACCGCAGGCTCCTCAAGTCTCAGTTGGCTGGTCTGTAAAATGGGAACAATCCGCCTCACATCCGCCTCACGAGGGAGCCGTGAGCTCTCAACAGAAGGGCGCAGATAAAGTCCTTGGCCCGCGCCTGGGGTGTGAGCAGAGCTGGACGACCGTTGGCTGCTCTCCCTCAAAAAAAGGCCAGGGTTGCATCTTAGAGAGCCTTAGACAGGGCCAGGGGTGTGGGAAAGGGGAAAGAAAGCTGGATGGGGGTGAAGCGGGCGAGGCACAGTTCCAAAAGGCAGCGCAGGAGGGACACTGCGACACCAGCCACCCCCTGCCCCAGGAGACAGCACACTTCAAAGCGATGCTGAGACGAACTGTAGCTATTCTTCTGATGATTCGGAGTTAAATATTTACAGCAAGCACATCTGAAACAAAAACCATCAGATCTTTTAGACCAATTTTTTTGACACAAGAACAAAATCCAAGTTGCTCAAAATGAAAAAGAGAGAGTATTTTCCCTACTCAAGACGTAGGCAGGACATTCCCATTGCGGCTCAGCTGTAGCAAACCCGACTAGCATCCATGAGGACGTGGGTCCGATCCCTGGACCTGCTCAGTGGGTTAAGGATCCAGCGTGGCTGTGGCTGTGGCGTAGGCCACCGGTTGCTGCTCCGATTTGATCCCTAGCCTGGGAAATTCCATATGCTGCAGGTGTGGCCATAAAAAGCCAAAAAAAAAAAAAAAAAGATGGGACAGGGAGATTGGGAGAGGCAGAAGGAGGTGGGGGCTAGCTGACTCCTCCACTCTGGTGGTGCCCACCCGCCTTCTCCCTGGGAAACTGTCCCCTGTTGCTTTCAGCAGCTCTGGAGCACGGTCAGCAGGTCAGGCCTGGCAGCTAAGAGAAGACGCCCTGTCTCCAGCAAGGAAGGGCCAGAAAGGCCACGTAAGCCCCCGGCCCTGAACGGGGCAGGAGGCGGCGGCCTGTCACGGCAGACAGGGTCCACGTGGATGAGGCCGTAGACCGTGTCCTCTGTGAACTGGCTGCCACGTCATCGCATAATTGCCTCACCCCCGAAAACACCCCTCCAGGGAGTGCCACTCGGCACGCACCCCGCCCTGGACACCCAGCCACGGTCCCTCCCAGCCTCGGTCCCTCCCAGCTGCTCACAGCAACTCAGGACAGCGGCAGGATCAGCAGCTGGGGGCAGACAGAGGTTCCAGGAGGCACATGGGCCTCTGTGTTCTCTTTTTTCAATTCAAAAGAAGAAGGGGGGAAAAGAAGCCCGAGAGAAACCTGTCTGGTTCCTGAAGCTGCTACACCTGTGACCTCAACAAGAAGAATGATCTTCATTCGGAATCGCAGTCGGATCTCTGGTCTGATTTCTCGTGTGGCGATCTCGGCCCATCTGGACACTTCCTATCCAACCATGCAGGCCAGGGGGCGACTGCTGTACTGCCACAGACCCCGAGAGTGTGGCCTCCTGGGTGGTGTTTTCACTTCGTCTCAGGGAAGCAGCTCACCTGTGATGGTATTTCCAGAGTCTACTGTCTGGATTATGTCTTCGGGGAGAAGGTCGCTTGCGGCAGGGCAAGAAGTTTTGAGAGAGGGACGCAGAATGAGTCACCCTGGAGTCGGCCGGGCTGAGGGTGGCCTTGGATTCCCGGTGGAGTTGAAGGGTCAGTCCCGTGGGAGGTCCGTAGGCCTCTCCAGATCCGCGAGCGCAATATGATCCTCCTGAGGTCGTATTTGCTTTCCTCGTGGCATTGACATTTGCACAGATGGGACTGAACAATGGTGAGCGAGCTACTGACATCGCAGCCCAAATCGAGGCAGGTGCCACTGAGGTCAAACTGCACCAGGGGTCACGTTTTCTCCACTACCACTCTCACCAGTTTCACTGGAGAATGTCCTTAACGAAGCAGGGAAAGTATTGATTTCATCATATTTCTCTCCTTGATTACACATTTTCTTAATATTCTGAGTGATGGAAGGAGGTGGACCTATGAGGTTCTTCTGTGCGGTCAAGGGAGAAGCTGCCTGGAAGGACAGCTCTTGTGTGGTTGAGTTACAAGCTAAAGTAGCCACTTTGTTCATGAAACATCATTTGTACTTGACATTTGATTATTACAGCTATTCAAACTAAGGTGGGTTTTTTTTTGTGTTTATCTTGAAAATGAACAAATGGGCCTGTTCAAGGAAAAAAAACTGAGAGCAGTGTTTGTCAATGACAACAGATTTCAAACAAAAAATTAGAATTTCAGAAAATATATCCATCACCTTGTGCCTGCCCGAGAGATTTCCAAGACTTTTCTGATGAGATCGGGGGTGAAATTATGAGTGTGGTATCAGGATGTTGCATAATGAAATGTGCCAACATCTGCAAGATCTGCATAATTCAGTACGCCAGTATTTTCCAAATGACAATGCAAAATCATGCAAGAGCAAAAGACCCACACCACGTAGACTAACAGACTTTAAAGTAACAGTGAACACACATTGTAATTAACTTTTAAAGAAATTATCGCTGGCAGAGTTTTAGTGTGACACCCAAAAAAGAATACCCCCAATTATCCGCAAAAGCCGGTAAAATACTAACTACACATTTGTGGTGTGAAGCTGGATTTTTCTAGATCAATAAAATATGTTGCCACAGACTAAGCACAGAGACAGAGAATCCAGCATCTTCTATTATATCAGACACTGAAGAGCTTTGCAAAAACATAAACTAGTTACATTCTTTTTACTATTTCTTGTTATGGAAAGAGTATACAGTACATTTTATAAAAACATTATTTAAGGTCATATGTAATGGTTGTATTGGTGTTGTTTTTAGTGAATTAATAGTTTTTTAGCGTTCTCGCTGTGTGCAGTGGGTTAAGGATCAGATTCAGCCCCTGGCCTCAGAACGTCTATATGTCCCAGAGGCAGCTAAAAAATAAAAAAAAATAGCTTTTCAACTTGGTCAATTATAATTGCTAATGCAGTAAATAGTAAGACATATAACCTACATAAACACAGTCTTTTAGGCATTAGCCTGCTGTGTCCCCCTTTGCCTGGTGAAGCAATAAATCTATCTTTTTCTCCTTCATCCAATCAATCAATCAATCAATCAATCAATAAACGAAAGTTCTTTGGGGTCTTCCGTAACTTTTCAGAGCAGAGAGTTGTCCTAAGGAATTGCCAGGTGGCTCAGCAGGCTGAGGATCCAGCCTTGCCACTCGGTGGCTCAGGTCACGGCTGTGCTGCAGCTTGAGTCCCACCCCAGCCCCTCTGGGATGGGGGAGGATTACACAATCAGTAAGCTGGGGACACAGAGGCAGGGTCCAGGGACAGGAAGGGGACACGGAGCTGGGCAGGAGCACCAGGGCCTGCGCTGGAGGCTGAGAGCAGGCCTCTGGCACAGGAGGCCACTCAGCTGCAGAGAAGGCCAGCCGCCAGCACGTGGAGGGAACAGACTGGCCCTCCCGGGCCTCGCAGGAAGCCAGCCTGCGGACACCTCCACCTCGGACTGCGGGCTCCAGGACTGAGAGAGAACGCATCCCAGTTATTCAAGCCCCGGGTCTGGGCTATTTTGTAACGGCAGCCGCCGAGCAAACCAATACAGCGGCCGGGGGCCATGAGGACACCTTTTCTGCGGGTGGAACCGGAGGCCTGGGGATTGAGAACTGCCAGCCAGAGTTCTCGTAGTCACATGGTCCCAAGGTCACATGGCCAGAGTGGGGCGTAGCCCTGGGACCCGTGGAGACCACAGCTGGGCGCCACCCTGCCTCTGGGTGGGTCCCGGCGGCCGCACGGCTGACCCTGTGAACTTTGGCGTGCCGCTTGTCTCCTGACCTCCCTGAGCAGGAGGCATCCAGTCCAGACCAGCCTGGCAACGAGACTGACCCCTGGCCACGGTCACCCCAATGGAAGGAGCTGAGTCAGTGGCATCGCGCTCCCCGCCGGGTGCAAGGGGAGCCGGAGGCCAAGGTCAGCTTCGGGAGAATCGGGAACTAGAGCCCTGGCGGCCGGGTCTGGGAGATTTCTTCAGCTTCGGCCACTTCCCCACTCTCTTCCCTTGTGTAACCACCCTTCTGCCCTGGGTGGTTGCGAATTAACCCCCCGCGGCCTTCTGCTGTCCGAGCCCCGGCCTCTGCCTGCAGACACGACTGTCACCCCAGAGTCTTAGTGATTCAGTCTTTACGCCCTGGGGGCAGGGCTGGGGCTGCGAGGCACGTGGGCGGCACAGGGGCAGGTGAAGAAGGTGGGGGGGCACCCGTGGGCTCCTGGTCTCCCCACGGTTCCGGAGCCCTGTCTCTGGGTGACACAAGAAGATGAGCAGCAGCCTGCTCGGCGCCGCCCCTGGGCCCCCTCGGCCCCCTCGCCTGGCCTGTCCCACCCGGCTTCCGCCCCTCTCCGCTTCCGCCCCTCCCCGCGGCCCACGTGGATTCAGAGCCTCTGGCCCACAGCCGCCACACCCACACTGGCGTCCCTGCAAAACCCAACGAGGTTCCCGACCTCGGTCCTGGGTGTCGTGACACTACTGGGTGGGCCTGGGCCCTGAGGGGTCCCTCGGAGCCCCGGGTGCGTGGCCAGCTTGGGACACAGAGATTCGGACAAATACCCCCCACCCTGATTCCGGGGTTGGGGGTGTCACACAGAGCCGAGCAACGGCCTCACAGAGATCAAGATGGGTGACATCCGTCGCTCCCCGCCACCCTGCGAGCTTGTCACTGCCCGGGAAGATTAGATTAGCGAGCGGGAAAGCCAACTCCAGATACCTAACAGCTGCTTCTCTTGTGTCTGCGCCCACAGTGTCTGCAGAAACAACCTGGCCGGCCCCTTTTTCGGGTGTAGAAAGGAGCAGACGGCCACCCTGCTCAGGGCCCCCCTTCCCAGCTCTCAGCTTCCAATGCGGCCGCCTGGGCCCGACGCCAAATGAGCTTCTGGGGCCCTGCCCTCGGCTGGTCACTGTCCCTGCCCTGGGTTTTCTGGAAAGGGGCGCGGTCCCGTGCTTCGCTCCCATTTCTTCTTTGCCTCCCACGGCAAAGGCTCCAGGCGGCAAGACAGGCCCCCGACCGGGTCCTGACCTCTGCTTCCCAGAACGGGTCGTTGGACAGGGTGGCAGCGGCGAATGCTGCGTGTCCTGTCTGCGTTTCACACGGTGGGAAGAAACGAATAAAGCACGGTTTTTGTTTTTAACCGACGAGAGCAAAGCGGTGTCTTCGGCCGGGGTCTGACGGTCACGTCTCGCCCTCTGGAGAACCTGTGCGGGCCGGCGCCACGGGAGCTGGGCTTTCGCCTTAGAGACGCCTCAGCCGTCCTCCCGACGGCTCCCAGGCCCAAGTCCCGTCAGGAAGTGCTTCCTGAGCTGGGGCTCCTCACACGCGGGCCGAGGCCGGAGAAGGTCAAAGGCCTGCCCGAGCCGACCCCTGCCCACACAGCAGCAGCCGGCCCACAGCCCTGACTGGTCCCTGTCCCTGTCCCCGCTCTCGGGTCCTAGCCTGAGAAGCAAAGACCCAGTGGGGGCAGACCTCTTCCGGGGGCTGTGCCCTCCTTGACCTGCGCCTCAAGGTGAAGGGGGAGGGCACCTTAAACCTGACGGTGCCTCCAGCCAGGTGACGCCCCGGGAAAGCACAGGAGGCAAATGTGCCCCCACAGCCTAGGGACCCCCGGTTCCCCCTGGTGAGGAAAAGGGCCCCGAGCCTTTACGCAGAGAGAAAACGGCCTCGAAGCGGGCTGGGAAGGCCGCCTCTGAAAAACACGCAGCTCTTCCTTCAGTGCTTTAGTTTGTTAGTCATCTCCTGCCCCAAACCTGTCGCGGCTGAGCCCCTGGAATAACGGGAGACGCGTGGGCATCAGGGCAGCCCTGGTCCCTCTGAACACGCGCTCTTGCTGCTTTCTTTCTCCTTCTGCCTTATTCTGCCGCCCCCGTCTCCTCTCCCACCCCCACCCCCGCTTTCTCGCAGTGTGTGATTTTCTCTGGGTGTGTCTGTCTGTCTGCCTCTGTTCCCTCGATCAGGATCTCTCTTGTCTCTGTCTGTCCGTCTCTGCCTCTCCGGCTGGTTCTCTGGCTGTCCCTGTGTCTACCTCTCCGTCTCTGCCTCTCCGGCTGGTTCTCTGGCTCTCCCTGTGTCTACCTCTCCGTCTCTGTGTCTGGCTGGCTGGCTGTCTCTCCTCCGTCTGGGCTTCCTCCTCCGCCTGGAGGGAGCCGCGTTTCTGCGGCCCTCTCCCAGATGTATGTCTCAACATCCACAAACACTAACTTCATTAATTTGGGAAGGATTTATCGGCACAGAGGTTAATTGTCTCTCCCCGACATGTTTTTACTGAATACATCTGGGTGACAAAATTAATTTCCTCATTAGCTATTTTTAAAAGTGGAACAAGCCGGGGGAAATCGGTGCACAGAGACTTTGCAGTGTGAGCTGTTCCGGCTCCAGGCTCTGCCGGGCCCCTCCTCCCGGAGGCCCAGAGGACCCGGGTCTGGGTCGGAGGGCCCCGGAAGGAGGCAGGGCCCGCGAGGAGCCCCGACGGCTAACTTCTGCGGGGAGCTCCAGGGAGCCGACACCAGGCCGAGGCCCGGGCCTCCTCCCTGCGGAGCCGGACACGCCAGTGTCGGTTCCTGTGAGCGGAATCAGAGTGGCGGATACAGAGATGCGGCAAAGGGGCCCCGGGCCCGAGAAAACCAGACCTTGTCCCCCTCGGGGTCTGCGTCCCTCCTCAGGGCCCTAGCGGCTGTGCTGACAGTGGTGGCCCGCGGCCCAGACGCCCCAGCCAGGGGGGGCCCGGGCCCTGCACTGAGGGGCAGCCGTGTACGCGGAGTCCACTCAGGAGCCCAGACATCGCGGGGGGCGGGGGGGCATCTGGGACCAACTAATGGAAGGTCACTGACCAGGAGCCAGGAGGCCGGGGGCGTCGAGCAGCTTATTGCCACAGCACATAGGACCGGTCACTCCACATTCGGGCCTGTTTCCTGGGCTGCGAAGCACGTGGCTGCCCCCCTGCCCTCCCCCAGTCCCACCGCCTTCCTCCTGGGACCTGAGACTCCAGCTCGGAGGCCCAGGACCCTCCACGCTATACCAGCCCCTCCTCGCCCATTGTAACCCCCTCCTTCCAGAATCACTCTTCCGGTCACTTTCACTGGTTGCCCAGCACAGAGGTGACCAGGACGTGGCGAGCAGGCAAGACTCAGATTCCAGAACTTTTCGGGGCCAAGCCCGTTCCCCGACCTGGCTTCTTCCAGGCTGCCAGGCGAGTGCTATAGGCCACTGCTGGCAGAAGAGAAAGCAGACACCCAGGGGCCAGACACACTGCCCTGGGGCGAAGCCAGGCCAGATCCAGAAGCCCCTTCCTCCTGGCCAAGCCCCAGCCTCACCAGGGGCCCAGCCTCTGCTATCTGCCCTTCCTTTCTAGGAAACGAGGCGGCCTGGGATGCGGAGCTGATACAAATCCTGAATTTCCTGTTTCTTCAAACCGAGATACACACACACACACACACACACCACGCTCCCCAAAGGCTGGTTCTGACCTAGCCCGGCAAATGTGCATACTGCAGAAACTTCAGGAACAGGAAAAACCAGACCAGGGGAGCTATCTGAGTGTCACCAGCTCAGCCCCAGGCAGGAAGAGAATGGGCTGGCCGCTCTCCCCTCCCTGTCTTTATCTCCTATTCTCTTGGGCCTCTCCTTTCTCATGGCCTCCCCGCCTCCCTGAAGGTGGCCGCTCAACCCTGGCAGAAGGATCCTTGGCACCAAGTCACCTTCAGGCCCTTCCCTAAGCCAGCTGCTCTGACAGCCACCTCCTCCGCCAACCATGTGGCCTGTGCTTAAATGAGAGTGAGGGCCCCTCCCCGGCACCCTCCGCCACCTTCCCGGGGGGAGAACAACCCTTGGGCCCTGAACGTACGTACCAGCAGGAGGTGACCACACAGCCAGGAGCCCTCAACCACATTCAGAGTGGGTTAGTGCCAAACTGCTCCCAGCGACCGTGCCAGCAGAGCTCCAATCTGATGTCAGCCTGAAAAGGCATCTCCAGCTGTCTCCAGCCTCCTGACAGCTGTCCCTCCTGGCTTCCAGTCTTCCTGACCCAGAGTTCCCTGGAACAGGTATTCCACACTTCCTGGTGGTAGTCTGGCAGGAAAGTGGGACAAGACAGATTCGCTCCTGCACCCCCAATCGGGCCGCCCTCTAGCCAGCCCATCATGGGGAGTGATGAGAAGCAAGCCCCGGGGCGCCTCCATGCCCCACCCCCATGCAAAGCCTGAGGATGACAGGGAAGGCTTCCCAGTGGGGGAAATCGTGAAGCTGGGTTTTGAGGGATGAAGAGGAGTTTGCTGAGCTGATCGGAGGGGAAGGGCCTGCAGAGAGGGAATAGCATTTACAAGCGGCCCTGGGACTTGAAAGGGACCCAGGCTGACTATGGCACTTGGAGCTGCTGTGTGCTGCTGGCAGGTATACTTCAGCAGGTCTCAGCAGGGGCTCTGGATGTTTCTGTAGAGCAGTAGTTGAGAGGGATGTGGGTACAATCCAACTGGGGGTGGGGAAGGCACTTGGGAGGCATTTCAGAGGCCAGACTGGAGCTGTGAGAACCACAAGGATGCTTCGCCTGGAAACCAGGAGCACTTCTTCTAAGAGGAGGGCTTCCTGTAGGAAACAGCCGAGGCAGCGCCAGACAGGTTCTCAGAAAACCGCAGGGAAGAGACGGAGGGTCTGATCCCAGGGCCCCAGCAGGCAGGCTGGGCTCCTGACCACTGAAGTGAATTTCCGTGGAACCAGAAAAGCGGGATCCGGCCCCATGCTGGAGATGGAGCCACCAAGACAGAGGGAGGATTCGTGTCGCAGTAAGTCAGTGCCCGCGCCAGGAATAGCACCCACTCCCCCGGACACCCCCATGCACAGGCGCCTTTGATGTGGGCACAGCCGCTGCACCCGCTTTCCTGCGAAGGCACCTGGCCTGCCTGTGTCGCCCCGAAACGTGGGCGTCAGGGTGCTTGGGGCGCCCCGCCTGAAAGCCTGTCCCCTGCTTCCGACGCCGCAGACAGAAAATTGCCCAGGAAGACGCCCAAGGCCAGGAGAGGCTCGGGGGTGGGGGTAGGCTGGAACTGCCTGACTCTGCAGAACCAGCCAAGGACCCGGGTGCGCCGGCTTTCGTGCAATGACCTTCGAGCACCTTCTCTCCCACTTGAGGGGCCCTCTAAGCACAGACGTGTGAGAAGTGCCAGCGGTTAGGGGTGGGATGGGTGAAGCAGTGGGAGGCGATAAGGATGGAGTCCCCAGGACCCCTCCCTGCCGCCCACCGCTGTCCTCTCTCTTTCGTCTTTGAAAAGAACTTACCCTGGTCACTCGTCTCTTGACGTCGCCCCGAGCCGATCCGGCCAGCGTGTGGACAAGGCAGTGTCCCCACTGCCGCAGGGACCTCCAGAGCTGGTCCCGCCCAGATTTGTCTCTCGGCCACCCCGTTCTTGCGTTCTGAGCCTTGGGACTTTTTGAGAGGGAAAAACTGAGCTGTCATTCTACAATTTTGCTCCCCAGTCCAAAGGAACATTGCTTTGGGTTCTGCTTGTGGTGGCTTTTAGGGATCAAAAATAGGACAATGGAGGAAGGGGACTGCTTGTTAGGATTTAACATTTTTTTCTTTTTCTTTGTCTTCTTTGGTTTTTGTTTTTGTTTTTGTTTTCCTTTTAGGAGTGTGCCTGTGGTGTATGGAAGTTCCCAGACTAGGGGTAGAATTGGAGCTGCAGCTGCCAGCCACAGCCACGGCCAAAACCACAGCAACGCCAGATCCGAGCCACGTCTGGGACCTACACCGCAGCTCACAGCAACACCGGATCGTTAACCCACTGAGCGAGGCCAGGGATCGAACCCACATCCTTACAGATACTAGTTGGGTTTGTAACCCACTGAGCCACAGGGAAACTCCTAACATTTTTCTCAGACACATTTTAAATTTGATTATAGCTGCAAATACTAACGGTAAGTGTGTCTCATGCTCAACAAAGAGCTTCTACTGGCCTAAAGGCATTTCCAGGAGCGATTACAGTATCCTCCTCGTGTCACTGACTGGCTAGAAACCCTTAGTGGCTCCCCATTGCCCTCAGATGCAGTGATCATTAACATCTCTATGGATATGAGTGCGGGCTGTGCTAGGCACGTGGCAGGTGTTACCTCAAGTCTCAAAATCATTCAGCCCACCGTACAGAGGAGAAAGCTGAGGCTGAGAAGTATAGGGGCTTGTGTGAGCTGCAGTACACAGTGTCAGAGCTGGGATAAACCCCAAGCCTACCAAGGCCACCCTCCAGCTTTCTCCCTCTCCTCCATACAATTCCCATCCCCGCGAGATAGTCCAGGCCCCTCCTCCTGCACCCTGCCCCCGCCTGACCAGGGAGCTTCTCCAGATCGGAAAGCATCCTTGTCGTTGACTGCACCTTCTCAAGACCGGGGACAGGGATTTGGGCTCCGGGTGCCAGGTGGGCCCCTGGCTGCATCCAGCACACAGCCTAGTACCCACGAGGGAGGGCGGTAACCACGTGTGGAGTGAATCATTTCATACTGCAGTGTCATTTTCATTCTTCGCCACCCAAGAAAAATTTTAAAACCTACCAATGAGGTCTGTGTCTTCACATGCTTGATGGCCAGGCGGGGCCCCCCGGGGAGCCGGGTAAAGCCGGCCTGAGTGCCAGCCGGGCCGGGCCACAGGTTCCGCCTTCCACTTGGGCTCCCGGCAGCTGCCGCCGCCTGCCCTCGCCTCTCCCTGCAGAGACCCCTGCTCCCTCCACTTGGACCCGGGCTGGGGATGTCACCCTCGAGCCATTTAATGACCCTTACCCAGAGGCTTCTCTACACCCGGGACACTTCAAAACTCTGATCCGCTACATTTAAAAAAAAAAAAAATGGGGAGTTCCTGTCATGGTGCAGGGGGTTAAGAACCTGACCAGCATCCATGAGGATGCAGGCTGGACCCCTGGCCTCGCTCAGTGGAGCCAGTGTTGCTGTGAGCTGCGGTGTAGGTCGCAGACGCGGCTCCGACCCGTGTTGCTGTGGCTGTAGCTGTGGTGTAGGCCGGCAGCTGCAGCTCCGATTCGACCCCTAACCTGGGAACTTCCATATGTCGCAGGTGCGGCCATAAAAAAGCGAAATGTAAGAAATAAAAATGAGTGGACACGCTCTCGTTTTCTATTTGAAGGAGTCACTTGCCACGGTGGGGGATTTTCCTCTGCATTTTGTGAAATGCCAGGAAATAATATTCTAAGTGTGACTCCCCAGCCCTCAGCTGGGCCGCCGCCAGCTCACCGCCGACATCCCGCCGCGAGACCTGGGGCTCCCCGCCAGGGGGGCGTCGCTCGGCCAGGAGTTACCTTCTGGCTTCTCCCTTAGACCACACACGGCACACGAACACACACACAAGCAACTTTCAGGTGGCGATGAAAGTGCGGGTGTTTTCTGCGTCTCCCCGCCGGGGCCTGCGGGGAGGGCCCAGGGGACAGAGAAGGTGCTGTCCCTCGGCGTGCGGTGGGGGAGGGCCCTGCACCCAGCGCAGCGGCCCCGCCAGCCAGCCGGAGCTGGTGAATCACGCGGCCCGGTCCCTTCGCAGTTACCGCTGCTGTCGGAACCCAGTGAAAAACCAGTAGCAGCTGGCAGGAAATGGGTGCGAACACTGGCCACAGATAAACTGTAGGCCTCTGCAGAGCGGCAGCAGATAGACTCTGAGACAGGAAGCCGAGCTGCCAGGCCCCAGCCCCACGCCTGCTTACGGGGCCGCTCCCGGGGCCGCTGAGGGCTGCGTGCCCCCGATAGTGCTGCGGGGTCAAGACCGCGGGAGTCACGGCCGGACCAGCGCAGCCCACAGCCCCAGAGGGAAGTGAGGGGCCAGGAGGCAGGAGGAAGCACGGAGAAGACCCCTGGCTGCGCGTCCCAGCTTCTGCCGCGAGCAGCAGTAGCGGCAACGGTCTAGCCGTCGGGCCTGTGATGAAATAACAGCCGCCCGGGGCCGCCCTGCCAGGTTCAAGTCAGCTGCTGCCCAGGCCGGGTAACCAGAGTCCCTGCAGCAAAATGACCAGTGCCCGGGGGAGAGGGGGCCCCGGCCAGCTGAGCGTGGGCGGCACAGAAGCCCCGCTGGACAGGGGGCAGACCCAGCGTCCTCCAAGCTCCTCAGCCAGCTCCAAGGACAGATGCCCTAAAGGTCACGAGGATGCGGACAGCAGCAGCCAGGCAGAGTACCGGGCCCCTCTCAGACATTACCCCGGTTTTGGTTTTGGTTTTGGTTTTTCTTTTTGGCTGCTCCGCGGCATATGGCGTTTCCGGGCCAGGGATCAGATCCCAGCTGTAATTGCGACCTACGCCGCAGTTGCAGCAATGCTGGATCCTTAACCCACTGTGCTGGGCCGAGGATTGAACCTGTATCCCAGCCCTCCAGAGCTGCCGCCAATCCCCTTACACTTCAGTGGGAACTCCCATTATCCCATATAAAGCTTATGGACATCCTAGAATGTAGGTCCGATTGCTCCCATTTTACAGATGAGCAAACTGAGGCTCGGGGGAGTAGTACACCCGGCCCTGAGGCATGGGCTTGTGAAGGACAGCGTCCGGACTCAAGGTCTGACTGCAGTCTCTGTGCTGTGCACAGAGTTACACAGCCTCTCTTCAGGGGGAGCCCTTGGGGGCAGAGAGGGAGGGAAAGAGGGGAGGGGAACAGAGCTCAGTGCTGAGGGCCTGTGGTCAGCGTTTTGGAACCTCCTCCCACGGCCTGGGGGAGATGCTGGACCATGCGGCCCAGCGAGAGGGACCCCAACCTCTCCGTACCCCAAAGCACACCCAGGGGTTCTCCCAGGAGCAGCCAGAGCAGGTGTCCTGCTGGCCGCCCACTTCTCTGCGACACCGTCGTGACAAGCCTCATCATCCGCACTTGAACTCCTGAACCCGGTGTCAGCCTCTGAGCGAAAAGAGGCTCAGCTGGGAAGGGCGGACCCAGGCTTTCCCAGGCCTCCTTCGGGCTCTCTCTGCAGGCACCGCTGCAAGGGGCGGGGGTCCCTTTCCTGCCCCTGGGAAGCAGCGCACCTGCCCCGGGGCGAGCGGCCCCCTCTGCTGGCCCCGAACCGGGGCCATCTCCGGGGAAGCGGGACGGGGGTTCAGCTGGGCTGACTCACCCTTGTTCCTGGAACTGTCTGAAGGCGGGAGAGGATGCTGTGGGTAGGTTCTAACTGTATCATCTGGGCTGGGGCCGGTAGCAGATGGTCCTTAGGAAAAAAAAAAAAAATACTTCCATGTGGGCTTAAAATAGCACAGCACTCACCATCAGCTGAATGGGGAAATGTGCGCGCCTGTTGGTCACGAGGGGGTGGGCTCAGCAGGCTGCAGGTTGGAACACGGGGCCCGGCACCAGCCTCAGCGGCAGGGCTGGGGAGGCGGGAAACCGAGGCCCTGGCTCTGCCCAGCCTGCAGGAGGCAGGTAGCGGTAGTGTCTGCCACCCCATGCGTGACCGTGGGGCCCACAGCCACCCAAAGGACCCGGGGCCTGAGGGACACTCGGAAGGGTCGCTGGAGCGGGGCCGCGGGCCCCGGAGTCTGCCCCTAGTAAATCTCAGATCCGCCACTCGCTGTTTGCCCGCCCTGGCCCAGGTCGCTTCCTCTTTCTGCGCCTCAGTTCCCTTGTCTCGAAAATGGAGTGAACTCAGCAACACCGGGGTGGAGGGGGGAGCCTGCAGGAGGTGCTCTGTAAACCGGCTCCGGGCTCGGGTGGGGGTCTCTGCCCGAGGCAGGAAGTGGCCCTCGGCCTTGGCGTCCCCTTTCTGCCAGCTCCCTGCTGTCCTTGTTTAAACCGCGGTTTGGCGAGTGGCAGTGACAGCTCTGAAAGTCTGGGTCTCAGGTTACTGCCTAGGGGCGATGCCTGTGCCCAGGGAGGGAGAGCGGTGACAGGAGCCCCGAGGGCTGTGATGGGCGGAGGAGGACAGCAGGAGCACAAGCCAGCGGCCCTGGCCCCCAAGGGCTCCGTGCGGCCCCACTTCCCTCCTGACACCCCCGCCCCCCAGAACTCACCACACGGAGCCCCCACCTTACTACCTCTGAGGGCTGGTTTCGGGGGGACTCTCCTCCGAGGGAACCAGGAGACCCTGGGGTCACTGGTGGTCGGGGACAGCAGGCTGGTCGGAGGAAGCTCCTCCCTGTGTCCTTTGGGATAAGCAGTGGGCCGTGCCAGTAAATATTTGACAACTGGCTCCGCAGGGGATTAAAAGAATGGCTCTGATTTGGGGCAGTTCTCATGGTGTAAACACTCCGAGCCAGGCCAGTGTGATCACTGAACGTGGAGCTGGGAAAATGCTGCCCCCAGCCCCACCGCCCAGCTGGCGACCAGTGAGAAACGGACCCGCGTAACGATGGTTAAGATGACTCTTCAGTTAGACTGGGTGGTTCGCTGTTAACCCCCTGAACTCGATCAAGTCCTGACTCTGCTTGCTGGCTGTGTGGCCTCGGGCGAGTTACCTGCCCACTCTGGGCCTCCCGCCTGAAGTGAGGATTGTCTCAGTACCACGCTCCTTACGAGGGTAACCGTCGCGTGGTGAGAATCCTTAGGGAAGAGCTGCTTTATTAGGTGTGTGACTGCGGTCACGCAGGTGACTCGCCCGTCCCCACCGCGACCCCGCGCTCGTGGCTGAGAGGCCGTTGGAGCCTCCACCCCCGCAAATGCAATGAGCACGCATCTTCCCCCAACCCCACATCCCCTCCAACTACTGCTTTATCTCTCTTCCCCTCGCTCACTTCTTCAAAGCGTCTGGCAGGCCGGCTCCATTTCCGCTCCTCCGCCCGCGGGCCCACCCCCGGCCACAGCCTCAGCCCCATCAGCCGCCCGGCGGCCCCTGCCCACGTCACCGGTGACCTCACTCGCTAAATCCAAGAGCCATGTCTCAGTCATCCTCTTACTCAGTTTTCCCAGGCCCGCGAGGCAGCTGACCACTCGGCGTGGCTTCGGTGGCAGTCCCCGTCCCGCCGGCCCTCCGGCCCGCCGCTCTTTCTCAGTCTCTGCCTGGGGCATCTCCCCCCCGGCCGGCCCTTTCCCGCGGGCGGCCTGTGTCCCAGGTAGGGACGCAGCTCCCCTGCCAAACCCTCCCTCTCCGGGGCCTCTGTTACAGAACCTCAACCCACCTCCCCGACCAAGCTCCCCCAGGACTGCTCGCCTGCCCCCCACGCCGGCACGCCCCAAGTCCACTCCGGCTGCTGCCCAAGTTCAGTTTGTGCAAAAGCGAGCTCGTGGTGCCCGATGCCCTCGACACCTGCCCTGCTGCCCCAGTCTGTAACTTGCTGGACGGCCGCCATCACCCGGGCTCTGGGGCGTCCTCCCAGCCCCGCCCGCTCCAGCCCAGACCCGCCTCCCTCCCGGCATCTGGCCAGCGCTCCCCCTCGGTCTTCCCTCTTCACCCCCATCGCAGGCGCAAGCAGGCGCCAGCTCCAGGGACCAGCCATCTGGCCGCTGTCCCCTCCAGCTCAGCCCTCCAAGTGCTTCCCAAATCTCAGAGGCCCTCAGGACCCCTCCTGCGGGAAACCGGACCAGAATCTCCGTTTGATGACTGGCCTCAGCCCGCTTCTCTCGCCGTCTCTGCCTCTCTGTGTCTCTCTCCTTTTCGGTCTCTCTTTGTGTCTCTGTCTCTGCTTCTCAGTCTTTCTCTCACACACCCCCCTTCCTCGCCCCAGCACTCACTCCTGCCTCTGCTTTCTGCAGAGCCACCGCCTGCCTCCCCAGGTCCCCTTCCTCACACCCCTCGGAGCCTGTGACCCTCCCTGCGAGCTTCCTGGGCCATTGCCCTCACAGTTAATACCCGCATAATTACTCTCTTACTTGTGCAGTTAATTGATTAACATTTAGCTCTCCCGCTGGGCTGGTTATGGCCCAAGGGGGAGCTGCCTGGCCTTGGGAGCCGGTTAACGCTTTACCCCGGGGCTTTGTCTGTGACCGCAGGAGGGCCGGGTCCCACCTACTAAATGTCCGTGGCCCCTCCTAGCCATTGTGAGCAGCAAAAGCCCTGTGCATTTCCACACACCCTGCACCCTAGGGGATGGACCTCCAGCCCTAGAGGGTGGCGGCAGTGGGACAGGAAGCCTGTCCGGGTCTGTCCGGGTCCAGGCGGCCCGGGACGCAGCATGGTGAGTGAGCGGCAGCTCCCGCCTGGAGCTTTCTGGGTGAGCTGTTCCGATGGGCTTGGCAGAAGCCGGCAAGGAGTTTGGGGTTGGGGTCCAGGAGGTTGTCATCTAGGTGGTGGGGGACTAGGCGCTGAGCCTCGGCCCTGCAGTACCTGCCCAGCGCACAGCCACTCCGTCGGCTCACCTGCTGTGGCCGCTCGGGGCGGACCCTCCCTTGTGCCCAGGGGAGCCGCAGTCCTTTCTCCGTGCTTGTGGGGCTCTCCCTACCAGCTGCCAACCTTCCCCTCGGGCCGGCCCAGCACGCTGGCTGCCAGGAAGACATGAACTGGAAAATGAAAGCCAGGACATGACAGCCGCAGTGCCCCGTCCACAGGGAAGGGCTCTCAGCCAGATAGAAGCAACACTGGGCCCCGTTCCAGTTGTTCCCCAGTACTTGCCAAGCACCCACTTTGCGTCACAGCACCACCTAGCATGGGCCCGCATGGACCGCCGTGTCCCCGGTTCCTTGGCCTGGTGCGTGTTCTGGTGACTCGTGGCCTGTATCCACTGGCTCCATCTGGTTGAACAGGATGGTTTCAAACCTGCTCTGTGCTGGTACAGTGCCGGGCTCCGGTCACGAGACACCTGTCATGCCGCGTGTCCTTGACCTCACGAGCTCACAGCTGAGCCCGCGCCCCTCGTCGTCTGCCCGTTTTATTTAATCCCCACCCGACCCCGCTCTGTGTCAAGCACTCGGGTGAGTCTTCTCCCGGGGACCCTTCAGAGTTGGGGAGGGTTTATAGACCTGACACCAGCAGAAATCAAGTCAGAAGATTTAAAATGAAGGACTAGGGTCTAAAGGGCAGGTGAGATGCCATTGAAACATAGGGCAGCAGGGGCTGGAGCAGAAATCCTAGGAGCCATTAGCATCCACTTGGCCTTTGGAGGAGAGACGGATAATAATAATAATGGTAGCTGATACTTGCTGGGCACTGACGCTGTCCTAACCCATTTTTATGGGCTACCCCACATGATCACTGTATGACATAGGCGTTATTCCTACTCCCATTTTACAGACTGAGGAACTGAGGCCCACAGAATTACACAATTTGCTTAAGCGTGTACAGCTTATAAATGGCAGAGCCAGGATTTGAACCCAGGCACTCTGGCTTTGGGGACAAATGCTCTTAGACGCCATCAAGAGGCTTTGCGCATATTCACTCTTTATGCCCAAGGAACAGGGCCCCACAGTCCCTATGGGTCAGCTCTCCGGGAGTGGCTTAGCTGGCTGCTGGGGCTCCTGGCCTCTCTATCCAGGTGACGGCCTGTACAGGGGAGGCTTGGGCTCCAAGATCACCCACGTGGCTGTCGCAGGCCTCAGGGCTTCACTGGCCGAGGCTGGAGACTGGGGCCCCTTGTCACAGGTCAGCTCACAACACGGCAGCCAGAGTCCCGAGAGCGGATGAGCTCAGGAATGAGCAAAAACAGGGCAGAAGCCACAACTGGGTAGCCTCGTCCCAGAAGCCACATCTCATCAGGTTTGCCGACATCTATTCATGAGAACCGGGTGGTCAAGCCCGGCCCAGCCCCAAGGGAAGTGTATTACACAAAGGCACAGAGACCAGGACTTGGGGGGGGGGTCCTGGGGCTTGTGGAGGGACGGTGGTCCCCAGACAACGTGGGGCGTCAGCTCGTTATCTTGCTGTTAGATTCCCCACCCCAGGAATCTTAATGGTGTTTTCTTAAGTAAAAATAATAGCCTCGGAGCGAGTTAAACTTGACTCCCAGCCTGAGAGAATTCTTCCTCCTGTTCTTCCCAGAAACGAAGTGCCAAATAAGACGAACACTCCTTCGAGCTCATCTGCACACGCGGCTAAGTAAAGAAACACGAGTGTATTTGTATTTCGCTGGCGTCAGGCTGGAAACTTGGCACCCTCGTTCCCTCTGCCCACCCCCCTCGCCACCCGACTTCAGTCGGTCCCCAGCGCCTCCCAAGCGCTTATTATTTCTGCATCTTCTCCCTCCCTCCCCACTGCCCGCAATGAAGAGACGCCCCGGTGGTCCCTTCGCAGTCACTCCCAGTGTCACTGTCAAAGTCATCTTCTGAGAATCGCTATGTGCACGGGACAGACTGCCTCTCAAAGGCACTGCGTGGCTGCCCAGGGCCGCAGGGCAAGGTCCTAACTCAGGTCTAGAGCCGAGACCCTCTAAACTGGGGCCCCAACCGGCTCCCTACACAAACCCTTCACTCCAGTCAGGCTGATGGGCGCCTCGAACCGCCGCGCTTCCAGGCCTCTGCTCACCCGTTCCCTAATCCTCAAACACTTTCCCGTTCTTCTGTACTTCCCCACGCCCTGGTCACCCTTCAAGGTCAAGCTCCTGACCCATCTTCTCGACGAACCTCTCCGAGGCAGCGTGTGCTCAACCAGGTCCATTGAATAAAATACTCACCGCAACAGGCAAACTCAAAAAGCCATCTGAGTTTCTCCCTCTAAACCGACCGTCCCACCCTCGTGCTCACTACCCCTTATTCCCTCTGGTCACCCCGGACTCAGCCTTCCGGCTGAGCTGGGCGATGGTCCCCAACAACCTTCCATCTGAGCATCTGCTTCCCCCGAGGGCAGCGTATCTGCTGCTCCCCAACTGTTCTGGAGCGAGTCTGGGTGCCCCAGGCAGGGCTGTGCCCCGTCCATCTCTGAGTCCAGAGCCGGGCGGAGGTGGGCTAAGTATCGTCAGGAGTGATGAGGGACGAGGAAACTGTTCATTGAAAGGACTCCCCTCTAGGAGTTCCCGTTGTGGCTCAGCGAGTTAAGAACCCGACTGGTATCCATGAGGACGCAGGTTCGATCCCTGGCCTCACTCAGTGGGTTAAGGATCTGGCGTTGCGAAGAGCTGCAGTGTAGGTCTCAGACCCGGCTCGGATCCCACAATGCTGAGCCTGTGGTGTAGGCCAGCAGCTGTAGCTCCAATTCGACCCCTTAGCCTGGGAACTTCCATATGCTGTGGGTGTGGTCCTAAAAAGAAAGAAGGAAAGAAAGGAAGAGAGGAAGAAAGAAAGGAAGGGAGAAAGAAAGGGCTCTCGGATGCTTGACTCCATGTCTTTAATGCGCAGGAACGCAAAGCTGTCTTCCCACGTCAAACACAACCTGAGCATCACTGTGACGGTGGCGCGCTGGGGGGTGGAAGGCAGAGCGGGGCTGAGGGCCCATGAAGATCAGCCAGCCCTGCGCCTGCTTCACATGAAGCATCCGCGGAGCCCGAAGACCTGCTCCCGAGGCCCCACTTCCCAGCACCTCGAGGCGAACGGCAAGGTCACAGAGCCAGAGCGGGGAGAGACAGACGTGAGCCCCCGTCTACCTGGTGGCGTTCCTCGTTCCCGGCCCCGGTAGGCGGCCCCCCCAAAAAACTCAGCGCACATTTACTCCAACTTTAAATTCCACTGTTCCCTTTTTGCACATTATTCAGAAATACTGGTGCCCACATCCTGAAAAGCACCTTCTCTCCAGCTTTTTCGGTCTGAGAGCCACTTTATGCCCTTAAAATTTCAAGAGCTTTTTTTCACGTGGGTTGTGTTTGAAGATATTTCCTGGACTAGAAATCAAAACTGAGAAAATCTGGGGAATATTTATCCGATTTAGATCAAAAATAACAATCAGAAATGCATTACATCCTGGCATGAATTTTGAGAGAAATCACTCTATTTTCCCAAATATAACGGCGAGAAGGGTGGCAACAGTTTGCAGTTTTCCCAAGTTCCTGAACTTCTGAATTCAGAGACCGCTGGACCCTCACATCTGCTGCCACGCTCAGTCTGCGGCTTTATGCTGCTTTGGCTGAGGTGTGCAAAGAAAATTCAGCCTCCAATAAATACATAGTTATAAAAAAAAGAGAGAGGAAAGCCTGTAAGAGGCATCACGGATATGGGTGGCTTTCTTTTGACACTACATGAAACACAGCGAATGGTTGTTTCTTAGTTGCCACGTGGAATCTGAAGCCAAACAATGATTTTTTTTTTTTTTTTTAGCGCCGCACCTGAGGCATATGGAGGTTCCCAGGCTAGAGGTCCAATAGGAGCTGCAGCTGCCAGCCTACACCACAGCCACAGCAATGTGGGCTTGGGATCCAAGCCACATCGTGACCTACACCACAGCTCACAGCAACGCGGGATCCTTAACCCACTGAGAGAGGCCAGGGATTGAACCCGCAGCCTCACGGATACTAGTTGGGTGCATTCGTGCTGAGCCGCGATGGGAACTGCGTGACAGTGAATTTTTCTAATCACAGTTACATCAGCGTCCATCAGCTATCCTGCGCTTTGCGCAGGTGCATTTCTGTTGGAGGCCCGGCAGAACGGCGAGAGGGGTAAGGCCACTGGTTCGAGCTAGCTTACTAACTCCCAACCTAATTAGTTCCTCTGTGCCTCAGTTTCCTCCAGCTGAGGAATGGGTCAATAACAGCAGCATCTACTTGGCGGTACTACTGGAAGGACCACGTGGGTTCTGTGGGTGGGGCTGCCCCACAATCTCGCATTTTAAAGATGCCATCCTTATGTGGCATTTTGCGAGCCAGCCTCAGGGGCCAGCTGGCTCTCCCAGCGTCCAAACAGCCCGTGGCCCCCATACCAGGTGACGTCAGGGCCAGGGACCTGGTCAGTTAAAGAGCAGGCAGCCCCTCTCGGCCGTCTCTCCACGTGCTGTCGGGGAGGGGTGACAAGTGCCAGCAGAGATGAGCCCTTCCGTCTGGAAAACTGACGGGTCAGGGAGACGATGAGGGGCTGGGGGTGCTGCCAGGTCCTTGTGTTTCCTCTAGAGTTGTCCCGGTGATCCACAGACGTCACCTGCCAACGCGGGCGTGTGTGACAGGAGCGATGACCCCCAGTAGCACCCACAGGTCCCCTCCGGCCCCTGGGGCAGGGAGACCCCTGCACTGGGGGGAAAGCTGTGTGAACCCCGCACCCCCCCGCATGGCCTCCGCGCCAGCCCCGGGGGCAGTCCCGCTGCGGAACGGGAGCCCTGTCCCACAAGGTCCAGAGACGGCGTCCCGGGAAAGGGGCAGGAGGGCGGAGGGCGGGCTGTGGGCCGTTTTGACCTCGGCCTCCCCGAGAGCACGCGGCCCAAAGAGGAAGCACCCGCAGAGCAGGTAGTGACCCTGAAGCCACAACGCAGCCCAGGCGAGAGGGGACCCGAGCCGACGGGGGCAGCCAGGGGGCTGCCGCTGGCCCCTGGCCCTCCCTCCCGGTGAGTTCCCGTCCTGTGAGCTCCGCCCTGGGCCCTGGCCCACGCGAGGCTCTGCATGAAGAATTTTCCAGGCCCCCAGTGCGCAGTGACCCCGGACCCAGGCCGAATTCCTTTCACGGAATTCGCCGCCACGGTTTCCAAAGTCAGGAACTAAGGAAACGAAGGAAGCTGAATCAGGAATCGATTCAGAGGACACATTTAGGCAACTAAATGCTCAAAACAGGACAGGAAGTGACGAGGAGAAGGTGATGTGGAGGGGAGGGGGGAGAGCTTCCCATCTGCGTCACCTCAGGAGGCCGTGAGAGGGTGCAAGTCGAAATGGCATCCCCTTACCTAAGGGATCCGCCACAAGTCACAGAACAGCAGCCTGCTTCAGATTCCAGAAGCTTCTTTCCTTTGCACAGGCCACTGCTAAGACTGAGGGGTGCAGGAGTAAAGACTCTGGAGAAAGCCGTCAAGCAAGTCCACGAAATGTGCTCCACAGCTTATTATCCGCGTTTTACACACAGGTGACCAAAGCTTTCGTCCACTGCCGCTAAGTGACCTCTGTGAGTGAGCCGGATGCAGGAAACGAAGGCTGTGCCGACCAGGGTCCAGGCAGATGTGACAGGCAGGGCGCTGTGCCTGGGCCGCAGGGCCAGCTCTGCCTCCGTTGTACCCGGGACCAAGCCCAAACCACAGAAACCAGAGTTTCTTGGCCCTGCGGAAAGGTATGTGGTGGGTAGATGAACTCACAGCTCCTGAAATTCGCTTCTGAGAAGCGCAGAGATAATTATGAGACATCAGCCAATGATATCATGGTGTGAAGTCACCCTACAAACTCCTTGAACTCCCAATGAACAGGAAACCGCCATCATTGTTTATAGATAATATGACTTCCTAAGCAAAAATGTATAAAGAAATCATCTAACAATATTATCATAACTAAGAATTCTGAAGGTGGCAAGAGAGCAGCATAAAAAACTTCAATAGCTTCCCATCGAGCAATAATAATTAGAAAATTTTAAATCTTCTATTCCCATTATAGTGAAATATTTACAATGTGAAATATAGAAATAAGCCTAGCAAGAGAAGTGAGAACTACATAAAGAAAATTATCAAATATTTCTTATTAAAAATCCAGCTAGAAGAGTGTGGCCATTCCTTAAAAACCTAAATATAGAACTACCGTACAATCCGGCAATCCCACTCCTGGGCATCTATCCAGAGAAAACTGTAACTCAAAAAGATACGTGCACCCCAGCATTCATAGCAGCGCTATTTACAATAGCCGAGACGTGGAAACAACCCAAATGTCCGTCAACAGAGGAATGGATGAAGATGTGGTGTGTAGACACAAGGAACATTACTCAGCCATTAAAAAGCATGAAAAACCATGTCATTTGTCGCAACATGGATGGTCTTTGAAATTATCATCCTAAATGAATTATGTCGGACAGAGAAAGACTAGTATCACGAGATCACTAATATGTGGGATCTAATAAAAATGATACAATAGAACTTACGAAAAGGAAACAGACTCAAAGAGTTAGTTCAAAACCAAACTGACATTCACCAAAAGGGAAACACGGGGCCTCAAGGAGACAGCCGCTCGTGATGTGTCAAAAAAGGAGCAGCACTTCTTCCTACTATTTATTTAGTCCTTTCTGTTCTCCTAAGCTGGGGCATTTTGTTTTGTTTTGTTTTTTCTCGTTCAAACGAGATGAGACGCAGAAAAATCAAAGTGCAGACCGAGAGCCCAGAAAACGCCACAACAAGGGGCTCACCTCTGCTCAAGGTGAAGCATTGGCGGGCCAGACCCAAGCAGTCGGGGAGGGCTGGGGCTACGTTTCTCTCAAGCAAAAACACTGCCCGTGTTAACGTATCTGCTATGAAAACTGTCCGGTTCAAAGGACAGCGGTACACACAGCACAACCGGACCATCGGCATGGCACTGCTGGCGAGAGAGAAATCTGGAAGTAAAACCTAGATGAGCATGGAAGAGGCGACCCGCAGATTGCAACATGATACACACACTCAGGATGAAAAGCTAGGTTGCCATGTAACTGACGTCGTATGAGAAGGTTTATCGACACAGAAATATGTTTAGAAGAGGATGACAAAGAAATGTCTTCAAGGACGTACACAGAACAGGACTCCATTTTGGCCAAAGAATATCCAAGGTAAAATTTACACACAGGCCTAGAGAAAAAAAGAATGGTCGTTAGTATTATGAAACACAAACGGCATGCACGTCCGAGGGGCGGCAGAATGGCAGCTTTATTTTCTGTTTCATTTTGAATTTTCCCAGCTGTATATTGGTAAACACGCATCAATTTTACATTCTGGAACAAAATTAATGTTTCTGTTCATTGTTCAGATCCCCCCCGAATCGAACCATATTTGTCATCTAGAAACCTTTTTGCATTAAACGCTCCCAGGTGCGATGAGGTCCCCTGGGCAGGTGTTTCTGTCTCTGCTTGGTGACAGGGGAAGCGGGGTTCAGGCTGCCCGGTTCCTGCCTGGAACAGACTGACCCTAGGCTGGCTCTCCAGGGCTCTCTCTTCACCGGGGGAACCAAGGGGATTCAAAATAAAGAAGGCCAAGCCCCCACCCCCGTGTGCCCCAAGTTCTGCCCCCAGCTGGGCTGTAGACCCCAGACCACAGATGCCTCTTCGGCCCCTCTTCCACTCAGTGCCATCGTCTTTGTATTTTGTGTCCTGTGTCCACTCATTTCATGTCACGTCAGAGGAGGCTGCCTGAGCTCGGGGCCACGGAGAAGCCTCTAGTGGACCTTTGCTCACCAGGAATGGCCTGGCATCCTGAGGACAATGAGCTCCCCGGCCCACCCCCTCCTGTCCCCGGGGACACTCCTGGCCAGCCTGTCGGTTACAGGGTGACATCCGTGGAGGCAACTTGAGGCAGCGCCGGGGGAAGGGCTCCAGGCTGGGTGAGAGGATCAGCGTCTTGAAAATTAGCTCCTTGATAGGGCTGACTGGGGCCTGGGGACCCCAGGAGTGGGGAGAGACGTGTCCCCTCGGAACCGCGGGCATCCCTGGCCCAGAAGCCAGCGGCCTGGGGGGGCCTGCCCCACTGACGGAGAGCAAAGCCTCTGAGGCAGCAAATGCCTGGGGTCTGGGGACCAGCTGCACCTGTTGCCATCACCCTCTGTCCCCACTGCTGAGCGGTCCTCTACAGCTCCTGCCTCGGGCTCTCCTTCTCAGGCCACCCTCGCCCACGGACAGCGGTGGGGCTGGCCGGCGGCATCAGGCTTCAGCAGCCAAGTCTTCGGCGGCAGGCAGCCCAGACGCCCCGCTCCCGGCACTCAGACGCCCCCGGCCCCAGCCAAGGTCTCATATTCATCCAGCCACGACCCCACTCGCGGCCTTGGGGTTCCAGTCCACCAAGCCACTGGCTGCCCCGGAATCCCCGCGCCCTCCATCCCAGCCACCACCTTGACCTCCCGGAGGCCCTGCTCCTGCATCCATTCCCACTGGAACACCTGCTCATCCTTCAAGGTCGGGCTGAAAGCCCCTCCAGTTCTGCATGGACCCTCAGAGCAGATCCCGCCCCTGGAATTAAACCAAGCGGTCTTTACACAGACTCACACTTTTTGCTCAAGGCTTGATTAAAGTGGAGTTGATCTACAAGCTCGTGATCACTGCTGCTGTACCACAAAGCGATTCAGTGACTCACGTGCACGCATCCATTTCCCATCCTTTTTCCACACCAAGCATCCCAGAATACAGGCTAGAGTTCTCTGAGCCGCGCAGCGGACCCCCGCGGGCCAGCCGTTCCGTGTACCTCAGTCCCAGCTCACTCTTGGCCTCGTGTGTTTCCGTAGCACTTGCAGAGCCTGCCTCAAGTCCTCCAGGGTCCGTCTGGTCTCCGTCCCCCCAAGGCTGATGGAAGCGCAGAGACCAGGTCCTCTTCATCATCAATCTCACGACCCAGCCTCCATCTCCTTCTAATGCAGGCCTCTCGGTGTACACAGTAGGCACTCAAAGAAGGCTCGTAATATTGAAATAACTTCATGGCCAGCTACAGACTCTGCTCCTAATCTAGCAAAATCGCAGTGCGACACAGAAATCCACGAGCAAAGGATTCTTAGAGGAACCCAGCCCGTCTAACTCTTCAATGCTCTAAGCATCGCGGAGAATCTTTTTTTTTCATCTCCTTCGCTTCTTAAAAGGATCTCCACCTTTCAGGCGTATGGGAGGCAGAGATCCTGTCCTTCTGAACGAGGCCAATGCTTTCCGCACCCCGTCCAGTCACCCCAGGCACAGAATAAAATCAGCTTTGGAAATCTACGCCTGGAAGAAGACCCCAAAACGAAAATGGCCTGGGAGGAGGCTTGCTTACCTTCCGTGACCATAGATTGTCAGAACTCTGGCGCTCTGTGCTTCTCAACAGACGACCTGTCACCATAGCAACCCTCACATCTGTCATTATCTCAGAGGGAGAACACTTTTTCAAAGACATCTACTTTGCAACATGTCAGGTTAACTTCTATGTTTCATACAGATTCTCTCGGGAATCTAGTCCTGAGTACCTCGGGGAATCGATGCTTCTGTGAACAGTCCAGGAGGCACGGCCACAGCCTAAGTGGCCTCTTCCTCGACCTGTCCCCACCTGTCCTTGGATGAGTCAGGTATTGTGGCCTCCCCAAAGTCACAGCCTATAGGCCCTGCACTCGGGGCAGTTACACAAGCCAATTGTTATAAAAATAATCGCTGCTGCTGGGGTGTTTTGCATGCATAGGCTCACGTAATCCTCTGCAGCAGGTGTTAGCCCCACTCGGAGATGAGGGACTGGGCTGACATCAGCACCAGTGCCCCCCCCAGGACCTCCGCCCACCCCATCAGGACAGCGAGGGCCATGCCTGGCTCTGGACCTGCCATCGAAGTGCTGTGGGTCTGAGCCTTTTCCCAAAGGCCTCATCTCATGGAGAAGGAACTGTCTTGGAAAAGCAAAGCGTCTTGCTCAGGACCCCTTCAGAAGTCAGTGGGGGTGCAGCAATGCGGTCGCCTCCTCTGGGGGAGCCCCGGGGAACACACGTCTCCCCGGCAGGTTTTTACACCCGGCAAGGGCCCGGGCTGTCCCCCTCTGAGCCCAGGAGGCAGGTACCTGGGCATCTCCCCTGCTCGGCTTGGGAATGAGTTCCAACCTCTTGCAGTCTCTAAAAACGCTTGTCATCTGGGCCATCCGTCCTTCCGGCTCGTCCATGGAAACTTCGTGTGTGTTTGCGGGGCGTGAGGACTACAGAAGCACAGCTGAGACTTTCATGTGCAGAATCGCGCCAGGATCTTGCTGAAATGCAGGTGCTGAGGGGGTGGCTGGAGGGTGGGGCCCGGGAGTCTGCGTTTCCAAGGAGCTGCCAGGTTCAGCTGCTGACCCTCCATCCCCCGCTTTAGGGACAAAGGACAGGCCCCCCCTTTAGAGAGAAGTGTGTGTTGTAAAAAAGATGCAGGGTTGCCCCCAGGCCAACCCAGGACTACTGCTGGCTGCCTGTTAAGACCCCTTGTCGCTAAGGAAAGCTTACAGAAGTGTGGGGGAAGCCTGGCTCAGAAGGCCCAGCCC
This sequence comes from Catagonus wagneri, assembly GCA_004024745.2. NCBI lineage: Eukaryota > Metazoa > Chordata > Mammalia > Artiodactyla > Tayassuidae > Catagonus > Catagonus wagneri. The sequence continues at coordinate 4,173,477 of PVHT021183517.1, forward strand.
CACCGCACCCGGAGGCCCTCATGGACTCTAAGCACACTGTCGAGAGCAGGATGGATTCTCCATTTCTGATTCCCTAGTGTCTGGTGCAGTGCCTGGAAGGTGCTAGATGCCCAGTAAATAATGACTGAGTAAAGGAGGGAGGGGAGGAAGGGAGTGAAGGAGAGAGGGAGGGTGGCTTGGGGTGGGTGTGAATTCTGTCTCTGGCCTAGCTTCCCGCTCAGCCCTCCCTGCGGGTCACCCACCAGCCTGGCCCCTGCCTTTGCCAGTGGCCTCCCATCTGAAACTCCCTGGCCGGGCTACCACCCCCCTCCTGTCGTGACCACAAGCGACTGCCACCCAGATGAGCCCAGCCCGGCCCCCACCTGTCCCCGCCCGCACCTGCGACTCCCAGCCTGTAAGCTTGCTCTTCAGCTGATGCACCTGCTCTGTCTTGTGCAGGACGAAGGGGTGAAGACAGGGGCCTGAAAGAGGCAGAGGGCACAGCAGTGCCAAACAGCCTCTGAGCCCTGCCTGAGGCACGCAGCAACCTGAGCCCTTCCCCTGGGTGCTGGCAGCCCACCCGACGCCCTCCTCCTGGGCCCCCTGCAAAGACACCCCCAGGATGGCGAGCCCCAGGCTCCTCGCCTAAAACACGGCTCCCCTCTCTTACGAGTGAGCCACGTCACCGGCCAGGATGGACCGGCCGCCAGGGGATCGTAGAACCTGCAGCAGGACCCCGCGTGAAGAACCCTGGAAAAGCCTTGTTGGGAGAGAGAGGGGTGGGGGCGGAGAGGGGGCCGGAGGAGGGAAAAGCCACCTGGGCGCGAGGCCCCGCCAACCGGGAGACTGGCCCCAAGCCTCAAAGCCGTGGCTGACGGAGTCATTTAAGAAGCTGAGAACCCGAGGCTTTGCAGCCTCAATTAATGATTGTTAAAGGGGCCGAGATTTGTAAACAGCATCCTTGCAGAAGACTTCCGCTTGGTTTTGCTTAATAATTACCCTTTAGGGAAAGTCACAACCACACACACACACACACACACAGCAGAGGCTGCATTCAAATAGTCTTCTGAGGAAAGGAAGATCACCAAATCCCCCCCGCCCCGCCAAGCTGCCTTAAATTAGCTCAAATCTCAGACGCGGTGTCTTCGGGGCGGCTTCCAGGATGGAGTCCCTCCCGCAGACACACCCGCGGACGGTCCCCTCGGAGGGCGTGAGGGCTGGTCCTGCCTGACCTACTTCAGCTTGCTTTGCTTTCCTGAAACAGAGGCCCAGCCGGGAGGGTCATCTGCTCATAAGTTCCGGGGAGTTCCCGCGGTGGCGCAGCAGGTGGTGAACCCGACCAGTGTCCGTGAGGATGCGGTCCGATCCCCGCCTCACTCAGTGGGTTAAGGATCCAGCGCTGCAGCTCACAGATGCGGCTCGGCTTCGGGGTTGCCGTGGCTGTGGCTGCGGCCGGCAGCTGCAGCTCCAGTTCAGCCCTTAGCCTGGGAACCTCCCTATGCCGAAGGGGCCGCCCTAAAAAGCAAAAAAAAAGAAAAAGTTACTTGTTCCAAAGGGGGCGTGACAGCGACTAAGGCATGGGGACAGACGGACAGCGTGGAAGCCACGGAGGAGCAGCTTGGCCCCACCCGCTGGAGGCCACAGTTTCTCACGCTCCATGGTCTCTCAGCATCGAGGGCCACAAAGCCAGTGTAATAGCCACGGCCTCCCTTCCACCCTAAATCGTGGGGGCCTGTGGTCCCCTTTGGCTCCAGGGAGACCCCCGGGTCTGGGGCGGCCTCCGCAGAGCTGACCTGAGGGCTGGGGACCTCTGGGGCCTGGGAACCTCGGGTTGGGTCCAGAGGCCCAGGCCCGCAGCCAGCTGTCTGCATCCAGGGCTGGCTTAGGGAACAGCCGGGGACCCGGCCTTCACAGGCACAAAAAGTCATTGGCAGCGACACTCAGCAATGCGGCCGGGCGGCCAGACTTTCTCACCGCCAGACAATGCTCCCTTGACATCTCGCGCCTACTAAGAAGCCACATTTCATTAAACACACCAAGTACGGATTCGGTGGCTCAAGCTTTTATAGAGATGCAAGGCTTTTCGCGACGGAAGGAGCGCTGGCAGCTTAAACCCTAATCCTTCATGAGGCCCGCAAAGTAGCCATAAAGCCTGAAAGAAACTAGAACAGGTTTAAGGGGAATGACAGCCAGCATAGCTGAGAGTTATTCTTCTTCGCCCTACTTTGTCCCCTCCTTTGTTTTTCTTGACCCCCGCTCCACTTTTAATTTATGCTCTGTTCATATATTTCTATTCCCTTATAAGCCACCTGAAATCCTTCCTTGATACAGCAAAACACCAGCAATGAAATGAGATGGGATGGGAGAAAGGGACCATCCACTGTCAGGCTGTCGCCCAGCTGGGGAGGGGGAAATCTGAGACCTGGCGGGACCTCCCTGCACTGTCCCCTTGGGGCATGGCCCCCGCAGGACCAGGTGAGATTGAAGCGCCGGTGATAGGGATTTAAAAGGGGTTCAGCCCCTGTGGCTCCTGGACCCAAGACAGGTGTCCGCTACACTGAAGGTCCAGCAGCATCAGAATTTCCAGGGCTGTGGAAAACACACACAAAACTAAAATATGAATTTCCTAGGAGTTCAGCAGTAATGAATGAACCTGTCTAGGATCTGGGCTCGATCCCTGACCTTGCTCAGTGGGTTAAGGATCCAGTGTGGCTATGAGCTGTGGTGTAGGTCACAGACACGGCTTGGATCCTGCATGGCTGTGGCTGTGGTGCAGGTCGGCAGCTGCAGCTCCGATCTCACCCCTAGTCTGGGAATGTCCATATGCCGCCGATGCGGCCCTAAAAAGAAAGGGAAAAAAAATGAATTTCTTGTCCCCACCGAGTCCAAGTCTCTAGGTGGGTGAGACCAAGGATCTGTACTTTGACCAGGTCACTCCTAGCTCAGGATGTGAGCACCACTGCCTGAAAATGTCAAGCCCCCTGACCAGCCTCCATGCAGCCGGCGTCCCCAAGGCCCTCCCATTGCCCAGCAGCACCCATATCAAAGCTCCCATAGCATCCTGGCCTGGCCGGCCCTCCCTCTCTGCCACCCACTCCTCGTCAAAGCCACGGCCAGGCGGTGCCCTCCTTGCTGCTCCCGGCTGAAGGCCCTCTCCCTGTATGACACCCATCCTGGCAGAAAGATACTGTGGGGGCCTGACGGGGTCTCCCCCAAGCCTGCCAGGGCCTCGCACTGCTTCATGTCGGCCTTCCCCCAGCCTCAGACAGGCCACACGGCAAGGAAAGGTTTACTGAACAAACAAATGGGTCTTTATTATTTCCCTACGGGAACTCATTCGCCTCAAACACATGGCTCATGACAAAACGCAACCCAGACAGACCCCTCACTCAACCACAGTTTGGAGCGTGTGTACCTTTCCAGGCCCCTGAGCCTGGTCCCCAACCCCGCCAGCTCCGCCCCCCTTTCTCCCTCAGCAGACATGGCTTCAGTCTCAGTCTCAGCTTAAAGGCCACCTCCTCTGGGAAGTCTCCTTTGATTTTCTCTTATTCGTTCCATAAACATTTCCTGAGTGTCCAGCCTGCTTCAGGCACTTCACTGGGCTGAGAACAGGCAAAGAAGCGAGCCCTGCCTAGACCTTCAAGGGGCCAGTATTCAAGGTCCTGGCCACTTCCAGGGCCTCTGTCAGGCCCTTTTCCTAGTCCTCCTGTTTCACTCCTACAATTGTGTAATTACATATCAAACACACACACAATCACACAAGCCCTCCAACAGACAAGGAGGGAGGATTGAGTCTTGATCATTAGCCCGGACTTGTAAGTAAAAGTTCATCCAGGCAGTTTTACTGGAAGAAACCAGCCCACAGCAGAGGAATGCAGGTAAGGCCAGAAATGAAAACCAACACCCATTAAAACCACAACGCAATGCCACCACCCATCTATTAGAAGGGCCAAAATCCAGATCACTGACAACATCAGGAAGTCTCAAACATCATCACTGCGGGGGTGCCAAGGGCACAGCCGCTTGGGAAGACAGTCTGGCGGTTTGCTAGAAAACTAAACATACCCTGTGATCCAGCAATCACGGTCCCTGGTTTTGACCCAAAGGAGATGAAGATGTATGCCTACACAAAAACCTGCACACAGATATTTATCGTGGCTTTACTCTTAACTGCCAAATCCGTCGCGCTTGGAAGCAAGCAAGATGTCCTTCAGCAGGTGAAAGGATAGTCAACTCGGTACATCCAGACAGTGGAATATTACTCAGCACAGAAAAAGAAGGGAGCTGTCAAGCCACAAAAATGTAGGGAGGGACCTTAAATACCTATTCCTAAGTGAAAGAAGCCGATCTGAATAGGCTGCATATGGTAAGATGCCACCCACGCGACATTCTGGAAAAGGCATAACTACAAATAGGGTAAAAAGATCGGTGTTGTCAGAGGTTAAGGAAGAGACGGGGGAGGGGTGAACAGGTGGAACACGGAGGATTTTTAGGGCAGTGAAAATACCCTGTATGACATTATAATGATAGACAGGCTGCTATACATTTGTTCAAACACAAAGAATATACAGCCCCAAGAATGAGCCTCCACGAAACTGTGGCCTTTGGGAGCTTATGACAAGCCACTGCAGGTCCCTCCGTGGTAACCATGCCCTGCTTTGCTGCGGGATGTTGATAACGGGGCGGGGGGGGGGCGTGAAGTGTGGGGGCAGCGGACACCTGGGAAATCGCTGACTTCCTCTCGGTTTTGCCGCGGACCTAAAACCGCTCTTTTATAAAGTATCTTTAAGCATAGAGAAGAGACTCGTGGTTGCCAAGGGGGAGGGAGTGCGATGGACGGGGATTTGCGGGTTAGTACATGCAAATGATTACATTTAGAATGAACAGATAACAAGGTCCTGCTGTACAGAACAGGGAACTCTATCCGGTCTCTCGGGACAGAAAAAGAGAAAGAGAATATGTCTATATATGTCGATATGACTGGGTCACTCGGCCATACAGCGGAAATTGGCACATTATAAATCAAGGATACAGTAAATAAATAAATAAATAAATAAATATTGTCTTTTAAAATGTTTTCAAAAACACCCATGATAAGAGTAGCAACTCTTTGCTCCTTACTCCCATTGGTGACAAAACCGAGGGCCCCAGCTGCAAACGTCAGAGCTGAGAACACATACCCTCCCCGGTACCAGCTGCCCGGCTCGGAGTCCAGGGGTGGCTCATGCCAAACTGCCGGTGACCCAGACGGGACGTCAGGGGACAGGAGCTGCGGAGGCCGTGGCAGGCGCGGCCCGGAGGGCACCGGCTGGCAGGCTCCGAGGCCAGCCCGGTCCCCAGCAGAACGAGGAGCAGGGACAGCACCACCTAGAGCCTGGCCGCCTGAGGGCCATGACCCACTTCTGCCTCGTACCAGCTCGGCGACCTCACACACGTTACGTTGCTTCTCTGGGCCTCGGTTTCCCCATCAGTACACCAGGAAGGACCACGGCCGGGCCCTCCACGTGACCGGACCGAGGCGCCGTGTGCAGGAGGTAACGCCACGAGCCGTCGGGGAGCCGGACGTGGGGACACAGCGGAGAACGGCTGCCGTTACTGCTAGCACTGCCCCCCTCCTGCATGGCCCCCTCTCTCCCCATCTCTTGGTTTTTTTAGTCCTCGCCCCGCCTCCAAGCAAGTCTTACTAACCCCAGGCTCAGATGGCTTTCCCAAGGCCACTGGGACCAAACCATCACGCCACCGCTGTGCCTTTTGGGTCAGAGTCCCGTGGAGGGTGCGGCACCACCTGCAGCCATCAGCTGGCCCCCCTGCCCGGCACGTCGCTCAAGTGGACGTGGCCTGGGCACGCGAAGTCCCAGCTGCGAGGGGAGGGGAGGGAAGCTGCAGAAAAGCGCCAGGTAATGGAAATGGAAACCCTAACCGCCAGCCCTGCACCTGGTGTTTTTGCATTTCCCAGGACAGCTGCGGGGAGGAAAGGAGCTTGGGCTGCGTCCGGAGTCACCGGGACAGCTTAGCGAGACCCGGAGCCACTTCACGTCCCAGCCTGGAAATGGAGGGATGGAGCTTATTTCAAGGCCACCCCACAGGTGACCTGGAAAACACCTGAGAGTCGCCCCTGACCTGGGTTCTAAGCCAGACAGCGCTTCCCACGGGGCCACAGGGTCATAGCCTGCGGGCTGGCCCGGGAAGCTTCCTGGTCCAGGGAGCGCGGGGAGCAATGCTCGGCCCGCCCCCAACCCCCCCAGACGCACCCACCACCCTGGGCTCCTGGAGGTTCAAGGGAAAACCCAAGGCCATTTGTCCAGGCTGCAGGCTCCCCCGCCCCGCCCCGCCCGCCGCACCCCCAGATCACATTGCTGGCTCCCTCTGATGCCGCCTATGGGGGCAGCAAACCCCGGAGACACAGGCAGCACAACAGCAGTGGTGCCCGAGGCACTTACACAATCCCCCAAGGTCCCGGGCAACTGGAAGAACCAGGACTCGGAGCCAGGCCCAAGTCCGAGGCCCCTGCGCTTTCCCTGAGCAAACCTGAGCAGGACGGGCGGCCACCAGGGTTCAAGGAAACCAGCACGAGCCTCAGCGCCCGGGGAAACCCCAGACACCAGAGGGCAAGGTTCCCGGCCTTGAACGACAACAAGTCATGGGGCGCCAGGGCAGCCGTGTACAAGTGGCCAGAGCCAAATCCCCGCATCAGCAGCCCGGCCCAGCTGTGCTGGACAGACAGACAGCACGTGCCCGGGGGCAGGGCGTGGGGAAGCTGAAGGCGACCTCTGCAGCTGGGTGGTGGCAGTGGGGGTGCAGCCACCAGCTGGCACTCGCCTGGGAGTGCCCACCCAAGGTGGCAGCAGGGGCCAAGGACATATGGCAGCAGGCCTAGCCCGCAGCCAAGACCAGGCCCCAGAACCCCGCTGGGGGTGAGGGTGGCCTGGAGGCCTTCCGACCCCATCAGAAGTTTCCATTTGAAATGCGAGGCGGCTGGAAAGCACCCCTCGGAGACCCTAGACGGGGTCTGCTCCTCAGCATCCTGTGAGGGTCCCTGCCGGGCAACAAGCCCAGGAGGGGCCCGGGGGGGCCGGGGGGCTAGGCTGCCGTGCCTAGATCTGTGCCCGGCTCCCCTGGTTTGCGCCCCCTGCCCCTCGGTCCCCAGAAAAGATACAGCCGTGTTTGTCTGACTTGGCTGTTCACTGCTCCCCAAAACACATTCCTGCCCGCTGGGTGTTCCGGTTCGGGAGGCTGCTGAGACTCGAACCACAAACCTTCCCGTCTACCCGAGTCCCCCCGGAGAGGCGCTTCTGTGAGTGGTCACGACCTTGACATCTCTTCCCCAGGAACCAAAACTTCAAGAGCGACAAGGCAAATCCAGGCCAGATGTCGGCTGAGAGGATCCGCGGTTAGGTGCGAGCTCCTCACCCAGGCAGACGGGCCCCCCACCCCTTCTCCAGCCTGGGTGCCCGGCAGCCTCCCAGCCCCCAAGCGAGCACCTGACCTCTCGCCCCGCCCACTGTCCCTGCACTCAGGTCCCTGGTCCCCTGTGCATTCAGAGGGTACCGCTCCTGAACGAGGAGACACCCGCTGGGTGAGCAGCCTTGAACTTCTGCTGTGACACCGCAGCCTGCGCCTGCGTTATCAGGCACCCCCCTCCCCCCAGGCTGCACCCACAGGGCAGACCGGCCAGAGGTCATGAAAGGAAGAACAAAACCAACGCTGGATGGGTTGTTTTTATCGCCCTGTGGACATGTAGCAAAGATCCAGGCGGCTGGGTGGGCTTCCCAGCCATTTCTCTCATCTGTCCCCTCCCTCTTTCAGCCCGCCCGCCCTCATCCTTTGTCCCCTCCTGGGAAACCAAGAAAGTAGATCAGGTCAGAGCAAAGCGTTGCTCCTGTTCCTCCTCTTTCTGCCGTCTCTGCAGGGAATACTAATTAGGCACCAAATATTCAGAACGGGTAATTGCTACCTGAATTAATAAGAGCAAAGAGCCAGCAAGAAAACAGTGGTTTCCGATTTCTGAGGGCTTGTGTCTCCTAACCCGGAGTCCGGGGCTCTTGCTGGGGCGACTGGCTCCCGGGAGACGCCCCTGCCCCTGGGTCATCGCAAACCCTCCCGTGGCTAAGTCACCCCCCCCAAACATGCACGCACACGCACTACACACATGAACACTCATGGTGCATACTGACTCACATGCGTGTGCATGAAATGTACACAGCACTCGGGACACGTACGTGCACCACACACACCACACACACACCGCACACCAGAAACATGCCAGGGTTTTGAGGGGTGTGGGTGACACCAGGATGGTTGCCCCAAGTTGCTGGTCTCTGACCCGGGGGCATAGAGACCAAACCAAGGGGGCTGCAGGCAGGAAGGAGACGGGGAAGATGAGCCTGCAGACAAAACAGCTCCCGGCAAGGCTGGAGGAGCTGGCTGCAGCCCCAGCGCCCACCCCCAGCCTCAGGCTCCAGAGGCACAGCAGAGCGGCCCCGGGGAGCTCGCCGAGCCCATCTCTACCTTGCTGTGTGACCTCAGACAGTCACTTCCCCTCTCTGGGCCTGAGTTTCTGCCTGCGTAGAGATGGAGTGAACAGCTCTGAGGCGCTGTCCTCCAGGGAGGCTTCGGGTCACATTTGGGGCCCTCTGGCACCCCCGCCCCTCAGCCCCGCCCCTTCCCCTTGCCAGAGCACTTAGCGCAAGACTTCCTCTGGGCTCTGCAGCCAGAAACTTCCCCTGGGGTGGCCATGGCTCTCTGGAGGTGTCCCAATGTCACAGGCAGCTACCAACACTGCCGTGAAAGTAGCCCAGGGCTCCTGGGCTGTGTCTGGAGGGACAGCCAGTACTGCCCACCCATCCACGCGAAGTGGCTATGGAAATTAAGCATGTCGTGTCTACACCGCACAGATGATCCTTCTTTCACTTGTTTATTTAATGGCATGTTGTAAAGAGCTCTTGCTGCTGCATGGAGAGCCATCTTTCTAACAGCCAAACAATATTTCTACTGAATGGATGTATCACAAAAGATCTAAACGGAACCCCAAGTGAGGTTATCCCACTTCAGGTATTTCCAGTCTTGGGCTTTTACAAACACTGCTTATAGGTACTCATTTCAAATAAACAATAATTTCTCTGTGCATGTAGATACCCACATATATCTTTAAAGGGTCATGTGTGCCCAGGAACAACCTGGAATGGCACCCAGCAAGTTTACTGTGGTGACTTCAGAGGGATAGTTTTAGGGAAGAAAACTCAAATTTTTATAAGCAACTATCACTTTTTAATTTTTTTAAAAAAAGGAATAAGTCAGGGGGAATGTAAACAAAATGCGGTCACTCTTGAACCTCTTTCATGGGCACAGACCTGGCAGGAGCAGAGCCTGAGAACACGGAGCGAGGGAGGACAGCTGTGTGTCCAGGAGGGAGAAGTGAGGGGCTTCTTTGCTCCCTGAGGCCGGCCCTCCCCGGGTGGAGAGAGGGGGCCGAGTTCAGATCCCACCTCTGCACACTGACCGGGTGCAGGACTTCGGTTTCCCATGTGCAAAGCGGGAGGCAGATGGGTGCCCGGTGGCCGGGCTGCCAGGAGGTCAAATAGGATAAACCGAGAAGGGAGCAGCTTGCGGCCGTCAGTGTCCGGTCCTGCAGCTTCCTTCCCTGCGTGATGTCTGCCCCTCAAACCCTCACGCCTCTCCAGCGTCGCACATGGCCAGACGCAGCTACTGTGGGGCCAGCAAGGAGAGAGCCAGCAGCCCACACACCCTGGGCCCTTTCCGTCATAGAGGGAACTCCTGGCAACAGCCAGGCTTTGGCACAAACCCGAAGCGGACCTGAGCACATCTAGAAACCCCAGGAAGATGAATGATGGAGAAAACCTCCTTTGTCATCAGTAAGATGGCAATTAACCTATGGGCTAATGCTTTTAAAACATCTTTTTCGGGAAGACTCTGTAAGCCCAAGCGCCCAGAAATCCAGCAGCAGCGGGGTACGGGGGGAGGTTTTCAATAATCCCCAAGGTGTGGATAAAATTAAATGACTGGTCCCTTCCATTGCTACGCGCTGGATTAGGAATTGGGCCTCCTGAAATTCACACTCAAAGGGAGACGGAGATGCAAGAGAGAGCAGGGTGCTGACTGGTCCCACCCTCCGAGGATCCCGGGTTGCCAGCGCCCAACCAGGCCACCGAAATCAAGGCCAGCTCGGCCACAGCTGTGTGACCTTGGGAATCAGTGACTTGAGCCAAAAGGCCCGGGTTCCACACCTGTAAGGGAGCGGGTCCTTCCTCGGGGGCGCTGGGAGGCCCTGAAGCGGAGGGGCTAAGAGCTGGACAGCCGGACACCCACAGAGGCTGCCGTCCCCGCTCCCCCACGGGTGTCAGAGCGGGGCTGGGAGCGCATGTCCGTGAAATCGCAGGCGGCCTGTGACCACCGGGGTTTGCGAGTCTGAAGGCCGTGAACCACCTCCCAGGACCCAGCCCTTGTCCCCCACCAGCTAGAATCCCCCACGCCGGGCGAAGCTGTCCAGAATCACTCGGCCACCAAAGGATCTGCAACGACAGGCCTGCACCCTTGACCTTCCCCCGTGACCCTCCCGGGCCCTCCCTCCCCACTCCAGGCACCGGGGAAACAGCCCAGGGCTCTCTCCCAGGAGGCACTTTGAACATCTCAAGTGCTCTCTCCAGGGAACATCAAAGACGGCACTCCCGGAGACCCTTAGACCCGGTGACCCGTGCGTGTCCGGCCACACGGCGCCTGTCGGACCTGATCTGCGAGCCCAGCTTGGATCAGCAAGTCACTGGCCCCGCAGACCTCCGTGCCCCCAATTCACTCCCCTGCGCAGGTAGGTTCTGCCTGGGATTTGCACATTTATCCCCTTGAATAAAGGGCCCCATCAGCCGCATCTTTATAAGCCGCGCCCCCATTTTATTATGGGTTAATGGGTTAAACATTTTTAATTTTAGAAATGATTGCCAACAACTGAGCACACACACTGGCTCCACTGTCTTCCAGTTCATGATCTGGCCGTGCACACGGACAGCAATATTTTTAGGCCCTATTCAAGTTATTCACCCTGGCTGCAAATGAAATATTAATTAAAGGTTATGCTCGCAGCTTTTCGGAAAATGATTACTCAAGATAGCAATTATATTTCCCCCCTTTTTGTGTAATAAAACCGCACCTCGCTGTGCAGTAGGAATTAATAATTCCGAGCCCTGTTGTTACAGAGGCAGCATCAAAGCAGAAGAGAGGGCAGGCCCAGGAGGGGAAAACTCAAACACATTTAGACCTACAAAGAAAGTGGGTGACTTCAAAAGAGCAAGATTCTATATTCAGGGCTAGGGATCGTTTCTCAAGGTCATTAGCAACTCCCGCTGACGGAAAGAGCGGCCCCAATTACAAAGCATACAGAGAAACCAATTAGAACAGGACATGGCGAAAGCTCCCCATCCAGGTCACTCGGCCCAGCTCACAGCCTGGTGGGTACCTGGAGCCAACTGGCCAACTCCCCAGGAGGCTTCTCGAAAACTCAGGACAGTCAGGGACTCAAGGGCCAACGGTTCAGTAGCTTCCCAGGCGAAGTTCCTGCAAAAAGAAAGAGGACAGTCTATAGTCTGGGAATATGGCAACGAGAATAATGCCCATTTATTGCACGTGTCTCCCAGATGCCGGGCCAGCTCAGTGAGACGAGAAAGTCCACCTTAATTTGATCAGTAAAAGCACTGAAGCTCAGAAAGTTTCCCCAGCACCGTACATGGCAGAACTGGGGTTCGACTCAACAAAGCAACAATTCCCTGCGGGCAGGCCATGTCTGCCTGGCTCTCTGTTGTGTCCCCAAGGTTGACCTCATGTGGCACCTGGCAGAGAGGGGGCGTTCAAGAAATTCCATTGACTGAAAAAAGGATTGAACTCTTCAATCAATTGTCTGTGTTGACGGGCAAAATTTAGCAACTTCTCAACAAAGCAGACAAAAAAATCAGCCTTGGGAGTTCCTGTGGGTTAAGGACCCAACGTTGTCTCTGTGAGGATGCAGGCTCGATCCCTGGCCTCACTCAGTGGATTAAGGATCCAGCGCTGCCGTGGCTGTGGTGTGGGCCAGGGTGCAGCTTCGATTTGACCTCTTGGCCCAGGAACAGCACCCATATGCTGCAGGTGCGACTGTAAAAAGAAAAAAAAATTATCCGAGACTTTAGATGAGTCTCCGAGTTTGGGGAACTGGGAAGGTGGGGTGCTGATGCCATGATACGAGAACTCATCACCATCACCCCCAAGCACGGCCCGGGTCGTCCCCCAGAGGCACGGTCAATATTCTTCATAAGCGGGAAATGTAACAGTGCAGGAAATCAGGGGCCTGCGGCATGAAACAATGGTGGCTCGCCTGTCCTGTGACAACGTTAAGGTCAGAAATTCTTCATGAAGATCCCCTGCAGACACTTTCGGTGACCGCGTCCAGCCTCATCCTGACCCTGAGGGGTGATTCCTGTCACCCCCCCACCCTTCAGGTCACCTGGGGGGACATGAGAAAAGCCTGAAGGACAAGGCTACAGACCGCAGCGGAGCAGATACTCGGTGGCTGTGCGGCTGATGTCTCCGGATCCCGCGGCTGCAAGCCAGGGGCCCGCCCAGCAAAGGAGAATTTGCTGACCCCGCTGGAGGTGGCAAGACCAGAAGAGGTGGGGGGGACGGCAAAGCTGCCGTTGAGGCGGCGGGGAGGCCTTGCCCTGGGAACAGAGAAGAGGTGGGATTCCCAAGAGCTGTGCAAGCGGGGAGAAGTCTGGGGACCCCCAGCAGAGCGGCGGGAGTGGGGGGGCCAGACCCTGACGGGTGGATTCTTCAGGTCCAAGGATTCTTCTGGAAACTGCAGGACCTCTGTGTACCTGCCAGGAGCTGGGGCAGCCCTTCAGCTGAAAGCCACCGGGGGCAGGAGAGGGCCTGGGAGGAGGCAGCGGGGAGGCCCTCGGGACGGGCTGGCTCTGTGCCGACCGAGTATTCCTTAAAGCCAGCGGGTCAAGCAGCAGAGGCCCAGCCTCGGGCCAGCGGCCAGGCTGGCGAGAAGGCAGGTGGGCCGCAGCCAGAGGGAAGGACACACATTTCCTGGGTGTCCAGTGCATGTGGCGGTGCACTCAGAGCTGGAGAGCACATCCCAAAACGCAGGGCATGCGACACGCGACAGACACGGTCAGTGCATCTCACCTGCAGCAAATGCAGAGCCCGCAGGAGAATCTGGACGGAGCCCAGGTGCCTGAGACACGAAGGGCTCAGACTCTGACACGCCTCCCAACCCGGGGCCAGGGACTCCCCCCATCAGATCGTCCCCTGGGATGAGCACACGCTGGCGGGAAGAGGGGGGAACACCAAGGCCAGGAGCAGGTCCCACCGCCTCTAGGAAAGGGGACCCAGGACCACCTGCTGTTTCTGACACTAAATGGACACAGTGATATCTCCCCTCCTTGGCGCATGAGACCCTGGAGCCGGGAGGCATCAAAGCCATCAGCTTGCTCCCGCCCTCAGCCTCTAAGTCCTTCCCTGCTTAGCAGGGCTTGGCCAGAAAGGCTGCACAGTGAGAGGATGCTGTGGCAGGGGACAGGGGACAGGACCGGTGGTCAGAGCCCTGCAGGTTGCTGGCCCCAAGCCTGGGGACTCAGAGCTTAGCAAAGGCCTCACTCCCAGCAGTCCCCTGGCAGCCCCACCAGCCTCCTGACCTGTCCCAGGGCCACCTCTGGGAGGGGCACGGGGGCACAGGGGCAGCCCCACCCAACCCCAAGGGCACTGAGCCAGGCAGGCTTCCCCACCAGGAACTGACTCTCCACCCCCCGTGGGACCTGAGGAAGCGGCATCCGTGCGAAGAGGAAGCTGGAATGTTCCAAGAGCCTCCTTTCCTCTTCCAGAAAATCGAGGCCATTTTCCAGGAATGCTGAAGTCAAGGAAGCTGCCATCCACACCATGGATACAGGGACACGGCACTGCCCCGTCGCAGATTCCACATGACGAGGTGGGGAGCGGGTGCCCCAGGCAGGGACGCAGAGATACCGGGGCCAGGGCTCAGGGGCCAGTGCCCGGCTTCCTGCAGGAGGGCCTCCTTCCTTAGCCTCTGCCTGAGGCCACGAGGATGGGAAGGCTGGGGACACTGGGGTCTGGGGTGCACACCTGAGGTGCAGGCACCTTGCCACCCAGGATCAAGGGGACAGAAGCAGCTCGGGCCCCCAGGTGGGAGGAGGGACGCGACGCTGGCAGGATGCGGCACCCTGCTGTGCCGCCCAGCCTGGTCCTGGTCACAGGGAGAAGGCTGGTGGGGGAGCGGCGCTCTGCCAAAGGTCAAGGCAGGAGAAGGGGCAGCTCGCACACCCGTATTCATTCCCTAACTCCTGACGCTTCACTAGGCACCGTCATAAAACGTAATCTGGGCCCCCAGGAGCTCCTGGCCAGGGCAGAGGCGTGGTTACACCACCTGACGCAGGCGAGCCAGGGTGACGGCCAGCCGGGGGCAGCGCAGGGACCCGGCCCGTGCCGGGCGCAGAGGGCACAGAGGAGGAATGTGCCCAGGGGTGCGGAGGAGGGAAAGGGAGAGAAGGTGGGAGGCCCATGGGTGCTCAGCGACACGGGAGCCTTTCTAGAGCCTGGATTGAGGAAGTTGGGGTCAGAGACCCAGACTGAGGTCCTTTTTGCTGAATTCCCCTCCCAGACATCAGGGGCAAAGAGGAACGCACACTGGACACCACCTGCACCAGCCCCTCCTGCTCAGTGGGAGAAGGGGGCCTACTGCCTCCAGCGGCGCCCCCGCAGGTCCCCTGGGAGGCGGAGCACAAGCTTCCAGAGAGGCGTTGCGGTGGCGGCCCTAGGGGCGGGGCCACGGGTAGGGGCGGGGCTCCGGTATAGGCCCCGCCCACCGCCCGAGTCTCCAGCCTCAGAGCTCCTCCTCCCCGCCTATCTTCCCAGCCTCTTGCAAGACCACTTGCCCCTCCATCCTTTTTTATGTTTTTAATCACTCAGTGAATTTTATTACATTTATAGTTGTACACCGATCACCACAACCTAATTTTATAGCCACAACATCCTTCGTGCCTTCAGCTCTCTCCTTCCTTTTCCAGGCTTCTAGTATCACCTGCCCCTGTCAAAATCACCTTTCTGTTTAAGTCTGACTCGTTAGTTTCCTGGTGCACGCTTTGGTTATGCCTGAGGGCTGAAACCATCTTTCTCTCCCTTACCCTCCGCCCCAGACCCCATCCCACCGGGCAGTTTGTGCAGACGTCTAATCCAGCAGCTCAGCCTCCAGGAGCTTGGGGCAGACCCCCGCCGCCTGTCCACTGTGCACTGGCGGTCCTCGGGCACTGTTGATGGGGTGGATGAGAGGGGACCTGCTTCCCTCAGCTCCGTATGGTTCCGGTTTCACGCCACACCCTCCCCTGCACACTCTCAGAAATCAGGACCAGAACAGGCCCCCATCTCCCACCCCGCCCTGCCTTGCGGTAAGGCTTCCTCCCACCCATCTACAGACCCACTGGGTGCTTCTCAGGACAGCCAGCTTCCTTCCCAACTGCAGTCTGGAAGGGCAGGTCAGCTCACCGGTCGTACCTTTGCATACCTGCTGTGTGTAGAGTATCAGATCAGCCTCAGGGGAGCCATGGACACTGCTGGTCAAGGTGGGAAGAGGGGGGGACCCAGGTTCAATCTCAGGTCCTGACATGTGCTGTGCTGATCTGGGGGAACTACCCAACTTCACCAAGCCTCAGTTTCCTCAGCTGTAAAATGGGGGCAATGATATCTTACAGACTTGCTTGCAGACCTGACATAGGTTTGAAGGAAAGTGTGGCACATGGTGGGGTCTCAATAAACGTGAGCTGTTATTGGACACCCAGTTCACTGGGAAATAAGAGCACAAGCTCTGGACCTAAATGACCCGTTCAAAGCCTGGCTCCACCTCGAGAGTGCTGTGTAACCTTAGGCAAGCTGCCTCATCTTTCTGTGTCTGCGGTTTTGCATCTATAGAGGGGGGATAATACACTTAGGGGTTTCTGAGCTTGTTTGTGGAGCTGAAGAAAAAGTTGGGGAAGCGGTGGTAATAGCTGAACAACTTTTTAAATGTAATTAATGTTACCGACTGATCCACTTAAAACAGTTAACATGGGGAGCTCCTGTTGTGGTTCAGTGGGTTGAGAACCCGACTAGTATCCATGAGGATGTAGTTTCAATCCATGGCCACATTCAGTGGATCCAGGATCCAGCGTTGCCGTGAGCTGTGGTGTAGGTCAAAGACAAATCTCAGATCTGGCGTTGCTGTGCCTGTGGTGTAGGCCGGGAGTGGCAGCTCCAATTCAGCCCCTAGACTGGAACATCCATATGCCGCAAGCGCGGCCCCAAAAAGAAAAAAAATTTTTTTAAATGGTTAAAACAGAAATTTTTATGGTGTGTACATTTTATCGTAGTTTTACAGAGTTAAAAATGCAGTATGCCATGAAGTAATGAATCGGTTCCTTGTAACATGTGCCTTGTATGGTATGAGAATTACAGCTCAATACAACTTTTCTTTAAATAAATGGAGGTGATAATAGGAGCCACCTAATAAGGTTATTGCAGGGGATTAAAAGAGTCCATACAGTGTTTGGAAAAGCTTAAACTCATATCCAGTGTTGGCTAGCATATAAATATACCTCATCCATCATTTCAATTAATCTTTAAAAGAAATTTACAAAGTTAAGAAATATTTTCACGTATAGGCTTAAAAAAAAATTGCAGTCAGAGAACTTAAGTCACTTTTGGTTGGAGGTGGCGAAACCAGGATTCAAAGCCCAGGTGACATCTGTCACCATCATCTTGGGAACCATGCCGAGAAGACATCTGATTGTTTGGTTTTTGTGTTTTTGGGGGGGTATTTTTTCGTCTTTTTCTCTTTTTAGGGCCGCACCCATGGCATATGGAGGTTCCCAGGCTAGGGGTCTAACAGGAGCTACAGCTGCCGGCCTACACCACAGCCACAGCAACGCGGGACCCAAGCCACATCTGCGACCTACACCACAGCTCACAGCAATGCCAGATCCCTAACTCATTAAGTGAGAGCAGGAATCGAACCTGCAACCTCATGGTTCCTAGTCAGATTCGTTAACCACTGAGCCATGCGGAAACTCCAGAGAAGACATCTGATTGAATCTGAGAAAGCGGGAAGCTGAAGGGAACTGAGCTGTGGGCACTGGGGCTCACGGAGGTAGCCGCGGGGCCGCAGGAATGATACCTTGCAGGTGCAGAGGACAGATAAGCCTGTCACTAGTCAGACAGGTGTTCAGGGTCCTCGGGGTCCATTCGATGGCAACTTGGCTAGGCCACAGTGGCCAGATATTTGGTCAAACGTTTTTCCAGATGTTTCCATGAGAGTATATTTTAGATGAGATTAATATTTAGGGAGTTCCCGTTGTGGGTCAGCTGGTTACGAACGCATGAGGATGCGGGTTCAATCCTTGGCCTCACTCAGTGGGTTGAGGATCTGGTGTTGCCTCCAGCTGTGGCTGTGGTGTAGACCGGCCGCTGCAGCTCTGAATTAGCCCCTAGGTTGGGAATTTGCATATGCTGTGGCTGCTGCCCTAAAAGAGAGAGAGAGAGAGAGAGATTAATATTTAAATCAACAGACTTGAAGAAAACTAAACCCTCTGTCATGTGGGTGGGTCTTGTCCAATCAGTTGAAAACCTTGATAGAAAAAGTCTGATCTTCCTTGAAGAAGAGAGAAGTTTGCCCGCAGCTGGGCTTTCAACTTGAGCTCCAACATCGATTATTTCTGGACTGCCAGCCTGCCAGCCTACCTAGAATTTGGGTTTACCAGATCCCATAATCTCCTGAATCAATTCTTCAAAATAAACATAGATAGATAGATGATAGATAGATAGATAGATAGATAGATAGATAGATAGATAGATAGAAAGAAAGAAATATATAGCTATAGATACAGTTACAGATTTAGACAGAGCCTGCAATTGATCAGTGACTTTGTTTCCTCAGAGAACCCCACTAACACAGGTTACAACTTCTCGGATCCATCTGTGGCCCGAACAACCCACTTACTGTCTCCATGAGCCACCATGGTGGCCAGAGCTCCTGAAACGTGCCCTCAGCCACATCTCGGCAACACGAGCTTGAAACCCTGTCACCTTTCTGAGGAAGGAGAAGCACAGCTGGGTTTGGGGATCTGTGAAAGTCTGGGTTTTCTGGGGCCTTTTTGATTTTGGTTTAAGATCCCGTGTTATGATTATGATCCACCCCCCTCAGAAATGTCTAAACTTCCCGCTTCGAGGCTGGCTGTAAGTCACCTGACACGGGCACCGCTGGGCGAGAGTCAAAGACCTTGAGTCTGAGACGTGCTTCTGATCAGGTTCAGGAGGAAAAGCTGCCGTGGGGAGGGCGCCTCAGAGATAACACCCCAAGCAGCACCCACGTGACCCTGGACACCTCTAGGGGCCGCCTCCCCTGTACCTGTGGCCAGGCTGCTTCTTCAACACAGCTCTGGGCTCAGAAGCAGAAGCCAGGCCCCGGGCTGCTGGGCAGAGCAGAAGATTCTGGGCCCCTAGAAGGGGCTGACAGCTCTCAGAGGCCACGGAGGGGCGGGGAGGTGGTGGGAGGGTCCCTTCTGCCCTGTGGATGTCCAGCTCTGCTTGGCCTGCCTAAAGCGGAGCTCGCATTTGACCCCCGAGGACCCGAACAAGCCCCAGACGTCACTATGCCAGGCCAAGAGACAGAGCAGAGCAGCGGGTACAAAGGAGCTTCCGGTTAATTCATTTCCTTCTCAGAACAACTGTTGGAATTAAGCCCTACGGACACTCAGAGTGGAGAGGGCCTGAAGCTACTGGAGGCCGGTGGGACCAGACCAGAGCGCAGCGCGGCCTGGCGGAGGGCGAGTCCGCAGACGCGAGCGGGGTGCGGGGGCAGGGCCCAGCCGGGGACCCACCCCACGGGGAAACAGGGTGATCCTGGGTCAGGGCACCTCCGCGGAGCCTGGAGAGCTCATTTCAAACCCAGACAGGACATGGCCCAGCTCCAGACAGCACGCCCACAAATCTTAGACCAACCCCAGATTTGGGACAGCTTTGCCGCTAAAGCCACAGACTACACACATTCACTTTACGGGGAGAAAAGCGGGGTTTGGAAGCAAATCTTGAGCTTAGGATGTGATTCCAAAGGAGGGCCAACCTGGGTGGGAAGGCCCCTCGGCCTGCCCAGCCACCCCACATCACCCACAGCACTGTCACCTCCCGGCCATCAGCCCAGACCGGGCACATCTGACCGCCGAAGCCGTTGGCTCTGCTCTGGGCCGAAGGCGGGGAGTCCAGGACCCAGCGGACCGCAGCGGGCCCAGCGGGCCCCAGGGGGAGGAAGTGAGCATCCAGCTTCTGCTTCCCCTCCCCCCACAGCAGGACTTCCTTGGGGAGCGGACATGTCACCCGAGTGGGGGCTGGGGAACGTCGCCCGCCCCTGTAAAACTCTGCATAGTAGAAGATGCCAGGTGGGGTGTCCCCAACAGCCACCTCAACAGAACAGCACCCCGTGCCATCATCCATCCTGTCCCCTGGTCCCCAAGTTACCGCCTCCCTCCAGGCACCCTCCAACAGCCTTCCACCTAGACTGCGGTGACAGAGGGCACCAGAGCTGCAGCGCCCGTGGCAGGGCCCCGGCTGTGAGTGCACAGGACGACTGTGCAGAACCCCGAATTCGTATCCTTTTCTGCCTTCTAGGACGAGGCATCGGGCGGGCAGGATGGATGCTTACTGACCTACTGATTCAAGCTGCCCTGGGAGACAGTGCTGGAAAATGCACCAGCCACGGCCTCGTGGGATCACAGGAATGCACCCTGTAGTCCATTTCCTAGGACCCAAGAAGCAGCCCCAAGAAGGCTGTCAGGCCAGCCGGGGACAGTAGGAATCTTAACTAAGAGACCTGCCTGGTAACCTCAGTGCACCGGGGCCGCGGGGGGAGGTGGTGATTGGAGGACAGCGGCCAGAAGTGGGTAGTCATAGCAGATGCTGTTTAATGAAATCTCTGAAATTTTATGACCTCTTTAAACATCTACAAGGCAAAAAGTCACAGTAAGGATGAGCCAAAGAATTAAAGCACTGTAACAGTACGCTAGAGGAATGATGCCCGCCTTGTGCGGCTTCAAAATGACCCAGCAGGAGTTCCTGTCCTGGCTCGGCGGTAACGAGCCCTGACTAGTATCCAAGAGGGCATGGATTCGATCCCTGGCATCGCTCAGTGGGTTAAGGATCTGGAGTTGCCATGAGCTGTGGTGTTGGAGAGTGTGTTCAGTAAGGTAAGTTTGTACTCTTGTATTGTTAAAAACCTAACACTTAATAAAAGAACAATGGCCCCTCATTTGCAATGCATCTTGGTAGTTCTGGAAGGTTCCAGCCTATAAATGGAAACAGGTTCTTATAAATACGTGTTAATTAGCTGTACTCTCTGAAATAAACTGTTTGTTCTCAGTTTTTATGCTGATTAACAGTTCATGAAGCAGTTTTGACACACATTAGCCCATGGCTGGAACACAGTCAGTGTTGAACAAAAGTTTACCTCATTCAGTTTCCAAGAGGGCCCGTGAGGGCTCCCTTTTTCGAAGGAAAATCTCGTGTGTCCGTAGTAAACAAATCTGATCACTGCAAAATGTTATACAGCCTCAGGTTAGTTTCCTGCCCAGTTCAGAGCCCCTCACGCTCTCCGGAGTTACCGTCAGCGGTTCCCTATGCGCCTGTCCAGAATTTTCCATCTACACAAACACATACAAATATCGTTCTGCCGAAAACGCCACCGTCCCTAACCTCACCCGACTCCTTCCAAGCACCCCTCCCTCCACGAGGATTCTCCTATGACGTCCTACATTTCCGGAGGGAGACGGAGGCACTTGAACTGCAGTGAGGCCCTGCTTCCTGCGGCTGTGGTCCCCGGGGGTCCCAGAAGGATGCTTCATGGCCGAGGGGCTGGGGGCCAGGGTCTGGGGTCAGGCAGAGGCACTGGGGAGGCTGGCAGCCCAGGGGCAGGGGGCCTGGCAGTGCCGGCACGGAAGCTCTGCCACTCCTGGTCCCCTTTCCAAAAGAAATCTCAAGTCAGCCCTGTGACTGCCTGAGATCCTTCACATCCCTCCAAAGGCATCTTTGGGTATCTTTGGCCCAGCGTCCTGGTCTGACAGCGAATAGCAATGGAAGTGATCGGCAGAGGCCACTGGGGCAGGAAGCTGCCAGAAACACAGGGGTCAGGGCCAAGGGCAAGCTGGCCCAGCCCTCGGCCACAGGCAGGGGCATCAGGACCCAGAGCAGAACAAACAGGAGCAGCAGGAGCCTGGGATGTGTGGCCACAGGGTCTGGAACTCCGCAAGAGGGCAGAGGTTCGGGACACAGGCTGGAGTCAAGCCAGGGGGCAGAGCGTCAGGCCAGCTCTCCAAGCACAGCGCTGGGCGGAGAGAACAGCGGTGGGCCTGACGTCCCCACTGGGGACTTCTGCATCAGCTCAGCAAGGTCACCGGCTCTCAGACACTGACACAGCCCTGCGGGGAGGGAGAGGCGGAGGAGGAGGCAGTGACGTTTGGAGGGTGCCTTGGCGCCTGGAAGCCAGAGCCAGCTCCGGACCGCGCTTAGCAAAAGGGCGCCCATCCCCACAATCATCTCTTATCTCCTCCCTGATCTCCGGGATCCCCCCAGCCTCCCCTCCTCCCGCCTCCCACTCTCAGAGCTCCGAGCAAACCTTCAGACGAGAGTGGCATTTTCCACTGGATGGTGGTTTTTCCACACACACTACAGCACGCCAGCCCCACAAAAACCCGGTGGGGTGGATATTATTATACCATCTTCCAGACAAAGGAACCAAGGCTGAAGCAGATCTATTAACCTACACGAGATCACCAGCTGGTAGTAGGTGACGGTGCCCGATGTCCTGCGGGGCCAGACAGGCACATCACCACCCGCACCTGCGGAGGCCAGCAGGAAACCAGCCTGGGCCTCTGGGCTCCCACACCGCCTTCCCCCTCCCCCCCCTCCCCTCCCCCCCTCCCCGGCCATGCCTTAGAGAAACTGACTCAATTATCCGTGATGAAGAAAACACCTAGAAAAGATGTGTTTGGGAA
>PVHT021183517.1:4195625-4244282 GCA_004024745.2 Catagonus wagneri
AGAGCCTTCTCCTCCATCCATCCTTCACTCATTCCTTCAACCACCGTGCACTAACCCTAACCCTAACCCTAACCCTAACCCTAACCCTAACCCTAACCCTTCGCTCCGTGCCAGGCGCTGGGGGCTCGGTGTCCAGCTCTTGGGCACAGAGCAAAACACCGCTGTGGTGCATCTACAGCAAGCCAGTCACGTCACAGACAACATTTCATCCAGTCTCCTCGACGGCCCTTTGAGGTCAGTGATGCCATCCCATTTTGCATCAAGAAATGTCGAGAGGTAGAGAAACGTAGCTAAAGGCATCAGTTTCGGAGCAAGAATCCAAGCTAGACAAGTCTGCATCCCACGCCAGTGTTCTCTCCACTTGACCTGGCAAACCAGCAGCCTTCTCCCCCCACTCCCTCAGGTGACAGACCCTCAAAAACGATTCCGGGGGACCTTCTCCCCTCCCCCCCTTGGGCTGGATACCACCAGCTCTTTAGGTGGTACCAACGCTTCAGATTCAGGTACCCTTCTCACATGTTGATGAGGTGATAGCCCATATTTCTGCCACAGCCACACCCCCGCCCCCAGTCGTCACCGTCCCAGCAGGAACCCCAAGCCAGACATTGCAAGGTCACGTGCGTCTGGGAGCTTCTGTCTACCTGCCCTTTGTCCTGGGAAAGGGCCCTCTCTCTGGGGAGGATCAAGGTACAAATCCCCTCAATTGCTTCTCCAGGGCAATCAGCTTTTGTGTGACAAACAGCACGTGGAATTCACTGCTGATATGACAGCTTTGGAATGCGGCCAGAGAGCGACGTCTGTAGAAAACCAGGGGCCTCTCCTCCCCCTTTAAGGCCCAGCCCGAGGCCATAACGACCTCCAAGCAGACCAGCAGTGGACCCCCATGACCCTCGTCTGGGTCAACACCGCATAAACCCGGTTTCCTACCCTGTGCTCGGCTATCACTTCCCAAGAGAGGAAAAGAAGACTGAGCCTTGGCAAATTTTGAACACACGCCAATCAGAGCTTCAGATTATTTGGCCTGATGGGGCATCGATCAGTCTCGGGTTTTAACCTATGTTTCTTGTAAGCAGATTATGCAAAAAGGGTCTCACTGATGTGGTTAAAGAGAAGACAATTCAATAAAGCCCGGCTGCCGATCTAGCTGGGAAGGCCTGCGCGGTGCTCCGGACGGATTGGAGGCAGCAGGCCCCGACGAGCCAAAACCAGGCGGCTTCCGTGGCCCAGCTTCGACGTGAGCGCAGGCAGAGCCGTCTGCAGGGACAGTAAGAGTGTGAAGGGAGCCCGGTCCCCCGCTACAGCAGCGCAGAGCAGCAGGGACCCAGGCCAGGGTGTCACACACCCTCTAAGGAGCAGTCTGGCCTTGGACAAGTGGCTCGCATGAGCCTCGTCTCTTTGGGACACCCCCTTCCTAAAAGGGAAACTCAGCGCCGACCTCACAGTGTCGTGAAGAGGATTCGCAGATTCATGGGTTCGCAGAGGACCTGCCGTGTGTTGTGCCTCCAACGCGCTGAATCCAGGTTGATCATGAAGACACCCGCGCTGAGCTCGAGAGCAGCTGAGTGGTATCCCCGGAGGGGAGTTCACCCCATGTCCCGCCAGGCCAGCACAGGCACCCACAAAATTCAAAGTCCAGCATCTGCCTTTGTTGGGCCCCGGCTCTGTACATGCAAGACCTCATGTGCCCCGCACAGCGACTCTCCCAGGCATCAGGGTTGCAACGTCCCGGAGAAGGAAACTAAGCATCTGGAAAGTTCAGGTGCCTGCAAACAGGAGGGGCTGGGTTTGAAGACCGGCTTTAAGAAGTGAAGAGATGCCAATGAGTGTACGTGTAAAAGAGAGAAGAGACTCAAAGATCAGAGAACAAGCTCGTGGTACCAAAGGGGAGACGAGGAGGGAGGGACAGTGGGGGAAGGGAGAAAAAGGAAGCAACGTGTAGGCAAGCCACCCACTCAAGGTAGGAGAGGATCTGGGCTGCTCGGAGCCCCTCCGCCTCTGCTTCCCTTCCTTCTGCGCCCCCTGAATTCAGGGAATCACCCAACTCCTTCCCCAGGAGGGGGCGGCAGGACAGGGCGCTGGGGTCCGCCCCAAGCACCTGCCACATCCCCACCTAACAAAGGATGGGCTTCAGAGTGACTCTGGGGACCCTGCAAGTGACCACAGCTCCAAGGGAGGCAGACAGGTCCTCCTCGGCGCCTGCAGGGAGAAGGGCTTTGCTGTCCCTGCTGACCCTTTTGCATTCCCTAGTCGGTCAACTTTGGCTTTGAGCTTTCACGGCACGTGTCTATAGCATTTCCCCAGAAAGCAGGTGCCTCTGTTCCACTCGGAAGGCACCAGACACCTTCCTTCTTCCCGCGCGATCCAGAGCTTCCAACTTGGGGCTCCGCAGACCAGAAGAGACCGAAGGCTGTTTCCCCCAGGACATTTCCAGCCGAGGTGATGCTGCGCTTCCTTTCAGAGCCCAGGAGGAATGTTTAGCCTGCCAACACAAAGGGGCAATAAAGTCTGTCGCCAGGTATTGAGAAACTTCAGACCACGTGGGGCTCGGTGGCCTTGAATGCAGAAAGCCCTTGGGAGGCCCATGTCACAGGAGTATTTCATTCTCATGTGACACTTTTACAGGTGATCCCAGAGCAGAGTGTGGAAGCTGTAAAGACAAGGGCCATCTCGCCTGACTCCCTATGTTGGTGAGAAGGAAGCCAGAACCCAGCGAGGCAGAGACTCAGCCAAGGTCATGGGTTAACTGAGAGCGGCCCAGGTTCAGTCTCTCCCTCTTATGGCTGAATGGTGTCCCCCAAAATTTTTTTTCTTTTTTCTTTTTTTTTTGTCTTTTTGCATTTTCTAGGGCCTCACTTGCGGCATATAGAGGTTCCCAGGCTAGGGGTCTAATCAGAGCTATAGCCATTGGCCTACGCCAGAGCCACAGCAACGCCAGATCCGAGCTGCATCTGCAGCCTACACCACAGCTCACGGCAACGCCGGATCCTTAACCCACTGAGCGAGGCCAGGGATCGAACCCGCAACCTCACGGTTCCTAGTCGGATTCATTAACCACTGAGCCACGATGGGAACTCCCCCCCCGCCAAATGTGTAAGCTGTGGCCCTAACCTCCAGGACCTCAGAATAGGACTCTATTTGCAGAGAGGGGCTTTAAAGAGATGATTCAGTGGGCTGGTGTCCTAAAGAGAGGGGAGGGTCGGGGCCCGGCTGTGCACAGAGGGGTGACCACAGGAACCACGGTGGCGACAGGGCCGTGTGCACACCCAGGAGAGAGGCCTCCGGAGAAACCGGCTCTGCCCTCACCTTGATCTTGGACTTCTGGCCTCCAGACGGTGAGAAACAAATGTCTGTGGCTTAAAGCGCCCAGCCTGCGGCGCTTGGTTACAGCAGCCCCAGCTCACTGACGTGTACCCCTTCCCGCTTCCTTCCCCTCGGGAATGTTAAAGTGCGTTTTTGCCCAATCGTTGACATCGATATGTCGGGCAAAGCACTTCTAGTGAGTAACACCTACCTGGAGGAATCCCTCGATATTGCTTGTACCTGCACACAGTGATACGAAGTCACGGAAGCGGGCTTTCCAGCTGTCTCTGCAATCGGTCCCCTAAGAAGCCGTTCAAAATGTCCCAGGCGGTGAGGACATCCCCGGAGTGACGGTCAAGGGGAGCTGTGCTCACTTCTCTGGACAAGATCAAGTTCCTCTGTTTGAACAAAGTTGATGTTCCCTTGTCTGAACAAAAAAAAAGTCTCATGGACTTTTATTTTTTTATTTATTTTTTTTTTACTTCTTAAGTTAGGGAAATGGACCAAGAAGGAAAAAGTAGGGAGATTTCTAAGGGAAACATGGATGGAAGTAAGTGGAGAAGGGAGTTAAAGAAAACTAGAAGGTGGGAGTTCCCTGGTGGTTCGGTGGGTTAAGGATCCGGGTGGTCACTGCTGTGGTACAGATTTGATCCCTGGCCAGAGAACTTCCGCATACTGCCAGTGTGGAGAGCGGGGGACGGACTAGAAGATGGATCTCACTCACCGACGGGTAGTGACCAGCGTTCAGTGGGAAAAGCAATGAATATGATGCTGGACGTTGCCAAGGGCCAATTTATGCAGCACAGTTGCCACACGTGTGGGCTTGGAGCCAACCTGCCTCACAGGCTTGTGGGCTGTGTGAGCTTGGGTAGGTTCCTTAAGCTCTCTGTGCCTCAGTGTCCCCTTTATCTGCCAGAGATACTGGGCGATAAGTCTTCATTTTTATCCGGGACCCGTGGCAGGAATGCCTGTGGCGGTAAATAGAGGGCAGCTAGCATGAGATGATGTCAGGGAACGGCTTGGGCTGCGGGGTATCGGCTTCCGAGTGCGGTCGGAGAAGGACAGTAAGTGGCTGGCATTGGGGAACAGGAGAGGGGATGCGGAGGGCAAAGAACACTACTGACTAAGGAAGACAAGGAACCAGTAAAGGGCCGTGAGAGACGCCGCCGTTCAAGAGGAACAGAGAGGAGAGTCTAGCAAGGAAGCCGAGGGAGCAGAGGCTCCAAGGAGAGGGTCATCGGAGTTCCCGCCGCGGCTCAGCGGTTAGCAAACCTGACTAGGACCCATGAGGATGCGAGTTCGATCCCTGGCCTCACTCAGTGGGTCAGGGATCCGGTGTTGCCATGAGCTGTGGTGTAGGTCGCTGATGCGGCTCGGATCCTGCGTTTGGCTGTGGTGTAGGCCAGCAGCTGTAGCTCTGATTCGATCCCTAGCCTGGGAACTCCCATATGCTGCAGGTGTGGCCCTAAAAAGATGAAAAAAAGAAGAAGAAGAAGAATCATCAACAGGGTGAGATGCTGCAGACACAGATGAGTCAGATTAAGACCAAAAAATGCACACTGATCCAGCAAAGAGCAGGCCACCGGAGACCTCACATCTGACCCTGAGGCGTCCCAGGGGAGCGAGGCGAAGGCACCGAGTCCCTGAGGCTGAGGGACGAGGCCGCGGGGAGGAGCCTGGAGGAAGGGAGGACGGAGGCTGAGGGAGAGGCAGGGTCCAGAGAGGCGAGCACTAAACAGGGAGAAACGGAAGGGCCGCCATCCGCCGCGGGAACGGCCGGCAGCAGGGATGTGACTGAGAGGTGATATGCGGCACAAAGACACTGAATCCGAAGGAGGGGCGAGCAGGGCAGGAGACGGAGAAAGGAACCAGCAACTTCCCCGGGGCGACTTCCTCCAGGGGCCTTTAATTCCCAGGATGGCAACTGACCTGGGGCGTTGTCCCCAACACCCGCACACCCAGGGTGCCGGCCTGCTGGTGCAGAGACCCTGCTCAGCCCTGCAATCCGAGGACAGCATCCACGCAGACCCGGATAAGCCTAAATGATAACCCTTGCGCGAGGCCCTGGGCTGCCCGCGGGAAGATAACAGGTGGTTACGGCAGTCCCGACCCTGGAGCCACTAGCGGTCTGGGCGGCGAGATAAGGTGGGTTCAGAAATAACTCACTGGAGGCGGACGGTAATCAGGGCCCCAGGAGAGGAGCAGACGATGTGCAGGGGGAGTTTTGGGGGAGATGACATCCGGCTGGAAGCAGTCAGGAAAGAAACATCCGAAGCAGGGCCCTTGGGGGCCAGGCCTAGCAGGTGCCCGCCAGCATCTCTCCCAGGTTCTGGAATCGACTCTTTCTCCCCTTTATCCGGACTGGGCGTGGTCCTGGTTTAATCGGCGGCGGCGGCTGCTGCTGCCTCAATGGTGAATGTGTTTGTATCCTTCGTTCCTTAGATGCTCAACAGCAAAATGAATCTAATGTGCCCACAAGAGCCGACTCCTGGGCCTCGTGGGCACCCTCTGGGGTTGCGGGAACAGAGGTGTTCAAGCAGCATCCCAGGAAAGGCGAGAATTTACGTCTCCTGGGTTCAGACTGGCCAAGAACACAGCACCTGCCTTGACCGTCACAGGCCAGTCTAGGCAGCTTAAATGACAAACGCTCGTTTCCTGCAGCTCTGGGGAAAATCGGCCTGGTGAGGGCTCTCTTCCCGGCCTGCAGGCGGCCGCCCTCTTGCTGGGTCCTCCCTCACAGCGTGGAGGGAGAGCTCACCTCCCTCACGTCTCTTTGTCAGGGCACTAATCCCAGTCCTGGAGGCCCCACCCTCACAATCGAACTACCTCCCAAAGGCCCCACTTCCAAATACACTGGAGATTAGGACTTCAGCATCTAAGTTCGGCCGGCGGCACGTCTTGATAAATACTCTCCTGTTGGAAATAAAAAATCCAAGCGGTAACTTCACTTTTCAGATCTCCCAAATAATCAGTGAATTCGGGACACAAAGGATGTCGACCATCTTTTTTAAATATGTGTTTCTTTGACAGCCGCCCTGCAGTGTATGGGAATTCCCGGCCCAGGGGTTGAATAGGAGCTGCGGCAGAGGTCTACACCACAGCCACGGCAACGCGGGATCCCAGCCGCATCTGTATCCTAAGCCACAGATTGCGGCAACTCCAGATTCTTAACCCGCTGAGCAAGGCCAGGGATTGAGCCCACGTCCTCACAGAGCCAGTGTGGGGTCCTTAACCCACTGAGCCACAATGGGAACTCCTCAATAATTTTTTAAGTGAGGGGAGTCAGTCATGTCTAGTACCACATATAATGAACAGTTTAGTTATATAACAAGGAAAGTTTGAGTAACGAAATAGGCCCAGAAGTCAGTAATTTTTTTAAGTATTGTTTGCATCCCCTAACTTGATTTCCTCTCACACTACCCTTTGCAGTCACACTAAGAGAACCAAGACATGTAATATTTAAGACCAACTCAGGTCACAAGGTCCCTTGTCAAGGAGTTCCCTTAGTGGCTCAGTGATTAACAAATCCGACTAAGAACCATGAGGTTGCGGGTTGGATCCCTGGCCTTGCTCAGTGGGTTGAGGATCCGGCGTTGCCGTGAGCTGTGGTGAAGGTTGCAGACGCGGCTCCGATCCCGCGTTGCTGTGGCTGTGGCGAAGGCCGGCGGCTACAGCTCCTGTTAGACCCCTAGCCTGGGAACCTCCATATGCCGCGGCTGCGGCTCTACATAAAGGCAAAAAGACAAAAAAAAAAAAAAAAACAAGGTCCCTTGTCGAGGGACAGGCTTGTTCCGGAAGCAGTGTTACCGGAAAGATGCAGGCCATTCTAGAATGACTCTGGTCAACTCTGAGGACGGGGCTGTTATTTCTCTGTCGTGTGCACCAGCCGCACGGGACAGTGACCGCCTGCAGGGCTGCGTTCTTGAGCCGCACACTCAAGGGTCCCGAGGACGGGGTGGGGGAGGGGCAGGGAAGCCCACGTCACAGGGGGCTCAGCTCCACCCTTTGTCACCGGAGGGACCGTCAGACTGATGTGAGGCGAGCCCTGGGGCTTAGCACGCAGAACGTGCTAGTGTCTGCCTGTCACCGTGTCCTGTACTGGGGCTGCAGGGCTCCCCAGTAAATCGAACCCCCAAATAATTCCCACTTTCTGCAGATGGAAACCTCCTCGTTGAACAGAGGCCGGTTTACACTCCGGGCGATGGCATCTCCCCTCAACCCCACACACTGAACTTCTAAATCTAAAAATTCCACTGGCTGCGTTCACCCTTGAGCACACAGGTCAAGAACCTTCCAGGCCAGCTTTCTGGACCCCACTCCCTCCATCTCCAGGAGCAGCGTGCGCTGGGTTATTGTTTGGCGGCCGAAGCCTGTGACTTGGATTCTTTGTATATGAGGGCCCATCGGCCAGGAAAAGGTGCTTTGCAAGGCACGGTGGAGGGAGCTGTCCTCTCGCGGGCCCCCGGGCCGATATCCCGCCTGCCATGCCAGGAAGCCATTCTTGGAGCAGCACACACAGATTTTCTTTTTTTTGTCAAAGTCGAGGTGTGATTTTCTCAGGTTCTGTGAGAACACACACACGTATTTTTACCAGCCCAATCTGTTTTCCAGCAGCTGAGTGGCCGCGGGGCCTGGAGGGGCCGAGTGCGAGGTTTGAGAGTCACAAAGATGCAGTCTCTGGAAGCTTCGAGCCTCCCTGACCTGATGTAAGGCTGAGCACAGAGGATCCGACGAGCTGGCCAACAAAAAAACGCGGGCCGCGGGGAGAAAAGTAGGCCTAGAGGCAGGGGTCTCAAGTTCATTCTGTGATTCACCCAGGCCCCCATGTGTAACAGCAGGGGACCACAGCAAAGCCACCTCCTGGCTCAGAAGCATATCACACAGCTCATCTACTACACGGGACCAGAACTTTTTTTTTTTTTTAAACTTAGTATTGCTGGTTTCGTTCTAAGATCTCTCTGAAATAGAATTCAAGACTCGCAAGAGATACTAGGGTAAAAACAGCAGCTGTAATACATTCTGTACTTTTATCGCCTCCCAAATTACCTTGAAAACAAAACCGTTTTTGTTCTGTTATACAGTGTAGATGTGTACTCTCCAATATGGCAGCCACTAGTCACGTGCTAAATTCGCTTTTTTAAAATAATTTCTAAAATTCAGTTTCTAGATCACACTAGCCACTTCTCAAGTGCTCAGTCGCCACCTATGACCAGTAGCTATCGTATTGAACAGAGCAGATAAAGCACATTGCCATATCATGGCAGAAAATTCTGTTGGGTGTTAGACTCACCCCAAGTTAATCATCATGAAAGTTAAGAACATTGGAGTTCCCATCGTGGCTCAGCAGAAATGAATCCGACTAGGAACAATGAGGTTGCGGGTTTGATCCCTGGCCTCACTCAGTGGGTTAAGGATCTGGGGTTGCCGTGAGCTGTGGTGTAGGTTGCAGACGCGGCTCAGATCCGCATGTACAACTACAGCTACAGGTCAGCAGCTACAGCTCCGATTAGACCACTAGCCTGGGAACATCCAGGTGCAGCCAAAAAAAAAATGACAAAAGACCAAAAAAAATGACAAAAGACCAAAAAAAAGAAAGAAAGTTAAGAACATTGAGGACAAATAGAAGGTTCTACAAGCTGTCTGTGCCAGACACTCAAGGTGTCAAAATATTTACCAGACACCTCAGGAAGCTACTGGAAGATTCTCTTACCCCAAACAAGAGAGTAAACCATGGAAAACATGCGTGGGCTGCAACCTGAGAGAAGAGCAAGAAGTAAGCTTCAAACTTCTGGTTTCAGCTTCAACATGTAAAGAGCTTGGAAGCCATCATCCTGACAACAACAATGAAAAAAAAGCTGTGCAAACTGGAAAATGGTGACTTTTCTTAGGCTCACTAGAGAACAGATATTGCAGGGCAAACTGCCACCCCTAAATCTGGAGAGACAAGTACACCCAGAGTCATGGCCAAGATTTTACCTAGAGCAAAATCCGCTGAAGTCGTAAACTGGTAGGGACACTCAAATGGCGATTTTGATGAATTGCTAGAGTCTTTTAGTGAGGACTAGCCTAAAAGGAAATTCCTAGAGCTAAGAAATTGGGGGGCATGGGTGTTCTCACACTTTGGGAGGGTGCCTCTGGGAACCCCACCAAGTTCTCATTATGCAGATCCAAGAAAAATCCCCTCATGGGATCTGGGCTCTGGCAGGGGACCACAAAGGCAATAGTGAAATATGCCCAGAGCATTCTTCATAACAAATGCCACCTCACCGAAGGAGAGGACTTTTCACCAGGGCCTGTTCCAGCTGGGGGAAGGGCGATCCAGCACCCCTAGACTTCCTGCGTCACCCATCAGAGAAACAGCACGCAAACAGTTTATAGGGATCATCGTCTCAAGAAGATCAGTCGGGAGCTCTGTATCCGGGGAAGTGAGTAGAGGAAAAAAAGCTCCAACGCTTGTGAAGGTCATAACCTCAAAACACACATCCATTAAAGACTGAGATTTAATCAGAGGACAGCAGAACAGTTTCCTCTACCCAGCGCCTTACCATGGTACCCACAGGGCTCGGTATAAAACTGGATTACAGCTGGAAGAGCTGCGAGACACAGCCTTTCTCTGAGAAGGAGAATTTAGCCTAAAGTCAAGAGGGGAGAGAAATAGGGGTATTCGGCAGATTTGAAACCTCAGGCACCCACAGCCACAGCAAATATTAAACACAGCCCCACTGCTAGTCAGATATTCGTAAATCCTCACACTAAAGCCTGTTTATCTCAATTCCTCTTACCCAACACAACATGTCTGGCTTTCAACAAGAAAGTACAAGGCATGCCAAAAGGCAAACAAAACCACAGTCTGAAGAGACAGAGCCATCATCTGAGCCAGACTCAGATATAACACAGATGTTGGAATTATCAGGCAGGGAATTTTAAACATGATTTATATGCTATGATTAATATGTTGAGGACTCTGTAGGAAAAAGCAGACAAAATGTAAGAACCTACAGGTAATGTAAGCAGAGCGATGGAAACTCTAAGAAAGAATCAAAGTAAATGCTAGAAATTAAAAACAGTGGTGTCAAAAACACTGAAATGAAGAATGCCTCTGTTGGACCCTTTAGGAGCCTGAACGCAGCCAAGAAAAGAATCAGTGAGCTTGAAGATAAGTCAAAATAAATTTTTCAAACTGAAATGCAAGGAGAAAAAAAATAATGAAAAAATAGAACAGATATCCAAGAAGTGTGAAAAAAGTTCAAAAGTTATAACATATGCATAATTGGAATACCAGAAGGAGAACTGAATAGAGCAGAAAAAATATTTGAAGCAAGAAGTGCCAAGAATTTTCCAAAATTAATGACAGAAATCAAATCACAGACCCAGAAACTTCAGAAAATATCAATCAGGATTAGTACCAACAAATATACATCCAGGCATGTCAATATTCAAACTGCAGAAAACGAAAGATGAAGAGAAAATCTTGAGTTACAACCAGAGGGAAAAAATACCTTTTCTACAGAGGAACAAGGATAAGAGTTACAGCAGACCTCTCACCAGAAGCCGTGCAAGCAAGAAGTGAATGGAGCAAAACAAAACACCAACTTGCAATTCTATATCCAGGGATATTAACCTTCAAAAGTGAAGGAGAAAACTCTTCAGGGTTTATACATTAATTGTGTACAGCTTTCTGTATGTCAAAAAAAAGAAAAAAAAAGAAGAGGACACAAGGAAACTTCTGAAGGTGATGTATATGTCATTGTCTGATTGTGGCAGTGTTTTCAGATGTTTCCATACGTGGCTCAGCAGTTAATGAACCTGACTAGGACCCATGAGGATGCAGGTCCAATCCCTGGCCTAGCTCAGTAGGTTAAGGATCCGGCATTGCCGTGAGCTGTGGTGTAGGTCACAGTTGTGTTGCTGTGGCTGTGGCAGCTGCAGCTCTGACTTGACTCCTAGCCTGGGAACTTCCATATGCTTCAGGTGCAACCCTAAAAAGAAAAAAAAAATGTATTGAGGGATTGATTTTAGCAAATAAGGGAAGTGAATGCCAGCAATATTATATGGGATATGTGGGAGGAATCAAATATTGTTAATTAAAAGTTACCTAAATGACATGTGAAGTGACACAGTGTTATTTGAAGGTGGATAGAGAATAGTTTATAAGGTATATTAATCCTTTTTTTTTCTTTTTTGCTATACCCATGGCACATGGAAGTTTCTGGACCAGGGAATACAAGCTGCAGCTGCACTCTACGCCACAGCTGCAGCAACGCCAGATCCTTAACCCACTGCTCCACAGAGGAACTCCTATTTTAAACTTGAAGGCAACCACTATTTTTAAAAAAATTTAGTGTAACTGATGCTCTGAGATAAAATGAAATCATATAAAATGCTCAATTAAAACCAGAGAAAATAGAAAGGATGGGGGAAAAGAAAGAAGAAATGGAACAGCAGTAGTAAGCAGTTGGAAGTATGGTCAATATGAACCCAACAATATCAATAATCACTTAAGCCATGAATGGTTTACACTTAGCAATTAAAAGACGGAGTTTATCAGAGTGTAGAAAAAAACAAGACCCAACTAACCACGTGTTAAACACAAGAAACCCACTTTAAAAATACAGACACAAAGGGATTAAAAGTAAAGGGGTGGAGAAAGATATATCATGCTAACACTGACCAAAAGAAAGCTGGCGTAGTGACATTAATTTCAGATAAAATAGACTTCAAAAATACGCAAGATTATCAGGGGTAAAGCATTTACCCAATGGCAAAAGGGTCAGTGCTCCAAAAAGACATTAAAGATCCCTAAAACAGATGTACCTAGGAACAGAGCATCAAAATAACAAGAGGCAAAAACAGATAAAATTCAAGGAGAAGCAAACACATCAGCTGCTATAGTTGATGCTGTCGGCACCCTCCGTCAGTAATTGGCATATACAGCAAACAGAAAATCTTGAGTAGTCCGTGTGGTGTACCTGACATTCATCGAATATTCCGTCCTACAGCAGGATACATATTCTTCTCAAAGAATATAAATCAGTTTATACAAAGATGAAAAACAGCCAAACTAATCTCCCCCCCCCTTTCTTTTTACAACCGCACCTGCAACATATGGAAATCCCCAGGCGAGGGGCTGAATCAGAGCCGCAGCTGCTGACCTGCGGCCACAGCCACAGCAACGCTGGACTCAAGCCCCACCTGCATCTCAGGCCGCAGCTTGCAGCAACGCTGGATCCTTAACTGACTGAGCGAGAGGCCAGGGATCGAACCCGCATTCTCACGGACACTATGTGGCGTTCTTAACCCACTGAGCCATGAGGGCAAGTCCCAAAACTAATCTGTTACTAGAAGTAAGGATAGTGGTTACCTCTGGGAAGCAGAATAAGAGTGGTAACCCCGAGACATATAAGGGACAGTTCGAGGTACTAGTAAAGCTGTATTTCTCGACAGCTTCCCGTGCACATTATGCCAGTCCCTCCAGATCTTGCTTTGTGTGTTTTTTGTACGCATACTATGCCTCGAGTAAGTTCATTTTCTAGCAGACAGAAAAACAAAAGGATGCCCTGAGATGATGGGTTGGGTCCCCTGTAGGACAGTCAGCACAGATGCCCACGGGGCTGGCAGGGCAGCTTGGAGCAGCTTGGAAGCTTCCAGAGCGGGCTCCTTCAGTAGGACGAAGTTGACCTGCTCCAAAAGCCTCCAAGCAGCAGAGGAAGGTATCCCAAGGGCGGGATGGGTGGGGGTGGAGCCAGATCTCCAGACTCCTCAGAAGTACAGAAGATTCTGAAGAGCTTTCTTTTCTCACGGAAAGAAAACGAGGGGGGGACCCCAACACAGATGATGGGGTGACTGTGATCGAGACGCGTGGGGTCAGGCAGAAAGAAGCAGAGCCCCGAGGGCTCCTTGATGTTCTGTGAGTTTGTAGACGGGAGTCTCAAGAAATAGAAATATTATTTTCTTGCTTACAAGGCTTCTGTTCACGTGGGTGCATTACATAGTGTCATGTGACCCTATTCAGATTTCTCAAATTCCTTGAAATGGTGTGAATTCCAAATTTACTTTCTGTACAGAGCTAGCTGGCTTACTTTATCTTTGCATTTTCCTCCTTGGGGTTCTAATGAATGACTTATCCTCAATTTCCATCGTTTTTTGTTATCACAGGCAGAGGCCAGGCTAGCAGAGAAAAGTGAAGCTATTTAAATGGTCTCTCCTCACTCTGCCTTGACCCCAACCCACCTCTATTCACTCCTCTTCCTTGTAAAGTTTTGTTTCTGCAGGAAGGACCCTGAAGAAACCCATACAACGCTCAGTGTTTCACCATCTTTCTCCGATCTTCCGCCGCCAGCTGCTGACAGCAACGAGCTGCAGAAGAGTCTAGAAGCGAGCAGCATCAAAGGGATAGAGGGAACCCAACCAGCAGATCAATCAACCGTGAAAAATCAGGAGGGTTTTCTTTTTTCTTTATTTCTTGGTCTGGTAAGGTTTTTTATAATTAACCTACAAACCTAAATTCTGTGCAAAGGAACCCAGTGCAAAATCCCAAAGCCGTAATAAAATCCTCGCTTCTTAGTTTCACATTTCAGGCCTCCCTCAGTATTAACTCCACTTCCTCTCTCCCCGCTAATAAGGAGTAAAAGAAATCCTCAGCCTTCAACCTGTGGCTTTACATTTTAAACCCTGGGTCCCTAGGGGGTCTTACTGCTTTTCTAGTCTGGCCTCCTCATTATACAGATAAAGCCGAGGCCCTGGGGGAGACGGCATTCTGCCCAAGGTCACTCAAGGTCAGAGGGTCCAAAACCCAACCCTGCCGCAGCCTTTACCTGCTGCTCAGCCCCCACGGGGAGAACCCCGGCCTCAAAGATGCCCAGGCCCTGCCACTGCTGGGGGTCCCTGCACTGACCCCCAGCCCTGCCACCAACCCCCCTCCACCCCCGTGATGACCGCTCCAACTTTCTCCCCTTCCTCAAAGCTCAGAGCTGCCCTCTACACCCAGTCAGCATTTCCCTGGGCCTCCAGAGGAAACAGAGGCCACCAGCAGACAGGAACTCTCCCCACCTCCAGCGTCAGCCCTGGCCCTGCGCCAGCCCGCCGGTCCCAGCCCCCTCCTGTCGTCCTTCTCCCCAGGACCAGTCTCCGGCCGGGCTCTTGACCTTCCCGCTTCCCATGGCCCCAGTCACGTGGATGAGCCGTCTCTCTGCCTCTACCAGCTTCTTGCCATTGACTTTTCTTCTTAGGTCTTTTTATAGCCGCATCGGCTGCATATGGAAGTTCCCAGGCTAGGGGTCGAATCGGAGCTACAGCTGCCATTCTACACCACAGCCACAGCAAGGCCAGATCCAAGCCGCATCTGTGACCTAGGCAGCAACGCCGGATCCTTAACGCACAGAGCAAGGCCAGGGATCAAACCCGTGTCCTCACGGGTACCGGTTGGATCCCTAACCCGCTAAGCCACAGTGGGAACTCCACGGTCATCGACTTTCAGTGCTGATGCCTCTCATCTTCGAGAACAGC
Source organism: Catagonus wagneri (assembly GCA_004024745.2). Lineage (NCBI taxonomy): Eukaryota > Metazoa > Chordata > Mammalia > Artiodactyla > Tayassuidae > Catagonus > Catagonus wagneri. The sequence goes on from PVHT021183517.1 coordinate 4,210,431, forward strand.
ACATGGGTGCCCTGGTCTCGGCCTTTCTGAGTGGTCCCGGGGAGAGCACCCCTCCCCACCACCAAGCGCACGCCTCCCCACCCCCACCCCACCCCCGCTGACCCTCAGAGGATGGAAATAGAAGCAGCTGGTCCAGGTGATGGGGTGCAGCCCCCTGAGACATGGTCAGTCTCCAGGCCCCAGTGAGATGAGATCAAACTGGCAATCTAAGATCCTCTGAGCAAAAGCCAGGGATACAGTAAAAATGTGCTACAGGGAGCGCCCGCTGCCTTCCCGGGACCGAGGAGCAGAGGTCAGAGGGGCACATGGCCGAACGTCAGAGAACCTGGCCAGCCCTGGCATCAGGGCAGCACCCGGGCCTCAAACCCACAGCCGCACATGCGATGCCACAAACTGACTGCCCGTGAGGAGCCAGGCATGACCTGCAGACCCAGGGCTGTGCTGGCCGGCGCGTCCCCTCCACCCCCGCCTGTCCTGGCCAGCAGGGACCGAGTTCTGCAGGCTGCCTGGCAGTTGAGTCAGCCTCCGAGAACACAGCAAGCAGCCCCATCTGCGGGACCGGAAGCCAGGAGGACCAGTGAAAACTGGCCCAGGACTAAGCATTCGATCTGAAGGCAAAGCTGAGACTCTGCACGTCTGCTGGGCCGGAGGCCAGCGCCTGCACCTGCCCGCGGGGGCCAAGCAAGGGAGTCCGCGCCAGCCTCTGCTGGCTCCGGGGCTCAGCTGCTCTCGTCCCTTCCTCCCCCTCCCCCTCACTGTCCCCGTCACAGACATCGTGACATAGTAGGGATGGGGGCCGCCGGGCACCCCAAGGAAGCATGTCACTTCCCCGGGGACGCAGCTCCTCAGGAATTCTGCGTGGGGAGGCGACGTGGCGGGGACCAGAGAGTTCCGGGTCCGGAGCAGCAATCCCAACTCGGAACCGCGAGTCCTTGGGTGACTTGCGTGACTGCTCAGATCGTCCATGTCCTCGGCTCTAAAATGGGGCTAAGAGTGGCGCCAGCCTCCTGGCCACGCTGAAAGACCCACATCGCTCAGCCTCGGCGGTGGTGCCTTTTCCCCTCTGTTGGTGCCGCTGGCCAGTTTTTCCTTGTTCCAGGCAGACAGAATAGAGCAGGCTCTCTGGTCCTTTCGACAGCTGACAGCTCTATTAGGGTTCTAACAGTCCCACCTCACTGCCTCTCTGTGGGAGGTGGCGGGGAGGAAATGCCCCAACCCCCACAAACACGCCTCTGGCCAGAAATCTCTTCCTTCTTCACTGAATAGATACAGATTAAGGGTCTTCATTCTAGAAGGGAGGGATAGGTAGCCAACGATCAGCTTAATACATAAAGAAGTTATATGGCATGTTAAAGGTCACACAGGGTGGGGGGTGGAGGAGGGAGGTGGGGCGGTGGGGGCGGTGGGACAGCTGGTGGTGAATTAGATGGGTCTGCACGGGCCTCACAAGAGATGAGATTAGCAAAGGCTGGGGCGGTCAAGGGGAAATCTGCGGAAAGACCCTTTGGAAGGAGCAAACGGCTAGAACAAACAAAGGTAAGAGCATGCTCGGCTCAAACAGCCCCCCGGGCACCGCTTCGGCCCTTGGGATCCCGGGCCTCTGCGGGTAACAGAGGCCTTGCCCCTGACGGCGCAAGGCAGGTCAGGTCTCGTAGCTGCGATACTGGCTCCCTGATTTCCTTGTACCCCCCGCGCCACACCCGCGGGAGCCCCGTTGCTGCAGGAAGACCCCTCGGAGCAGACCCACATCAGGACGCCGCCCGTCTCTGCCGTTCCCCGCCCTGCGCTCACGCCCTGACCAGCCCGCCGGGCTGGACTCTCCTGTCTGGCCTGCCATGGGGTCTCACCCCCGCCTCTCGGCGTCCAGCAGCCGGTCCCCCTGCAGGGGAGCCAGGCCGACAGCCAGGATCTCCTCCGATGCAGCTAACCGGGTCTTGCAGCTCACAGCCACCGGCTGCCCACTCTTCCAGTCACCGGGAACCGCGGGTGGGGCTGGAAGTGGCCCGAGGAAGGGGGGCTGCCTGGGTGGTGGGGAGACCGGAGGGTGGGGGGAGGACAGACGCGGGAGAGGAAAGGGGGTCACAGGTGAACTTGCTCTAGGACAGAAAGCTGGCCTTTCCTTCTCCAAAAAGAAGTCTAAAGAGATATGTCCTCTCACCCCTAAAAGCACTGTTCTAGAACCCCCCATTCCCACGAACGCAGCCCCCTCACTTTCCATTTCAACCCCAGATGCACACCCAGAGTGACCCCAGCGCCCCTGCCGTTGGCTGTACGCGGATAACAAACCCTCCCCGGGTGTCCGGGGCTGCGGGAGGGGCTGGTCGTCCCCAGGCACTTTTCGGCAAGAGGACTATTTCTTCAAATGAAAATGCACGAAGAGCCGCAGTGGACGCAGAAGTGAAGCTGGTCTGACTGAAGTAAAAAAAGGGAACACGGCTGAGCGGACGACGCTCACCCCCCGCCCCGAGCACCTCTGTGCCTGTGCCGGGCACCCCGAGCTGCTCAGAGCTCGGCCTAGGAGCGCGCGGATGCGGGGGCTCCAGGGGGCCAAGGGCGAGCCTAAGCCCTCCCCGGCCTGGGGCTCATGGTTTCGAGCAGGGGTGCAGGCCCAGCTGTGCCATGAGGTGTGTGTACGTGTGTGTGTGTGTGTGTGCAGACGGAGACAGACAGACAGCGAGACAGAAACAAAAAGAGAAAGAGGTCCCCATTAATATATCATTTAACTCTACAGCTAAGCACACAGGCCACAGTCATGGCCATTTCACCAAGTGGCCATAAAACGACAAGATAAACAAGGAGCCCCTCAATGGCAGGGACTTTTCAGAGGAGGGAGTGGTGTGATAAAGGGCTCTCTGAACCAGGTCAAGCTTGTGGTGACCGGGTGGGGTGGACAAACAGAGAAGGCCCTGTTTCTCCCCATCGGTGGTCCCATAAAACCTTCTCCAAGGCCGAGAGCCTGACTCCAAGCCCCAGGTCGAGGACGGGTCCCCAGGACTGAAGACAGGGGCATCCTGGGAACGCACCCCCTCAGCCCGCGAGAGCAGTCAGGACACACGCGCACACATGCACACACGCTCACACACACGCACACACGCACGCCCGCTGATGACCTGCTCAGGACCATCTTTCCTCCCCAGACAGAGCCCATCAAGTCCCTCCATCTTCCCGGCCCCCGGGGACCCCCATTCCAGGCCTGCCCCCCTCAGCTCCCCGGAGGAACTGGTGTCTACCGCTGAACAGCACCGTAAAACTATTTTTTTCCCAAAAAAAAGAAACGTGGCCGACTTGGGAGCCTGCAGCAGGCAGCATGTGCTCCACCAGGTCTGGGCCCGGGGCGGTGAAGCCTGGAGGAGGGGCTCGCTCGGGGAAATCACTGCTGCTCCTGCCTCCTGGCCTGGGCGCTGCCCACGTGGCCAGGACCAAGCAGGAACATCAGACACAGGGGACAGGGTTTGGGGAGGGGGACACAGAGATGCAGCCGAGGGGCCGCTCACAGAGAGCAAAGGGCTGCCTGGGACAGGACAAAGACAGAAGCGGAAGAAGGAGAGTGACAGTTTTCCAGTGGGAGGGGACTTTCTTTTAAAAACCTACGGAGCCAGGCCCTGAGTCCGTCACCAGCACATTCACCAGAGTCGTATTTCTTCTTCTCTTTTTATTATAGTTGATTTACGACGTTGTACCAGTTTCTGCTGTACACCGAGTGCCTCAGGCGTATGTACATAGACATTTTCTCTCATCCTCCGTGGTGTTCATTCATTCAATGGGTGAAGGAACTGAGACTCAGAGAGGTTAAGACACTTGCCCACAGTCACACAGCTACCAAGGGTCAAAGGTGGGAATGAAACCACTGGGAGAGAATCCGAGGGCCAGCTTGGGGGTGGGGGCAGCAGCAGGGGGCGACCGAGGCCTGCACTTTGTGGCCCTGGGTTCCCGCTGAGGAGGTGGGGACCCCGCTTCCAGGCGGGGAGGACGGAGAAGCACAGACCTCCCTCTCAGGACGTCTGAGGTCACCCCGCAGGCCAGGCCCGAGGCCCAAGAGTCACGGGGCCTTGCTCAGCCCCGGTCACAGTGGCCCTTCCCTGATAACACACTGTCCAGCAACGCATGGAAACAGCCCACCGTTTTCCTGTTTTCCTCCTGCGACCAGGGGCCCCGCTGCGTGCCCTCGCTCAGTCCTGCCTGCAGAGCTGGCTTTCCCACAGCCTGCCCCACATACAGCAGGTGTGCGCACGCCGGGCCCGGCCGCTGCAGAGCGAGGGGCCGGGGGTCGGGGTGGGGACCCGGGGGTGCAGGGCCTGGCAGCCCCAGCTGGAGCCTGGCCATCAGGCACGGAGACCACTGGCAGCCTGCCCAAGTCCAGCACCAGGACGGGACACTTCGGGTCACCAGACGCTCAGAGTGGGGCTCTGGGTGTGGAGGTGGGGGCTGGAGAATTTCAATCCAGGTCCTTGTTTGTGTGGAGAAGGCGGCTGGGACTCACAGGGGGGCTTCTCACCATTGGGAGCGGCACCCCCAGCACCGGGCCGTACAAGCCCCAGCTCGCGTCCCCAGCCGTGGATAGTCACGGTCACCTACCTGATGGGAATTCGGAGACAAGGGTGCTTGTAAGAGGCGCTTATAAGAGCATGCGTTTCAAGGAGCAGATGGAGGCCAAGCTGACTCGGGCCCACGCTGCTCTCGGGCAGCCCCGCAGACGAGGGTGGGCGGCTGGCGCTGGACCCGCGGACGGTGAGCTGGCCGCTTGGACCAGATGAGCTCACAGAACAGCTATCGGCCAGAGGGACGTGCGGGCACTGCGGGCATGCCCTGCTTTCAAAAGTCTTAGGGCCGGTGTTTTTTTTCCGAGACAAAGTGCTTTTCTCCACTCCATTTTTTAAAAGAAGGTTAAATAAAGCCCAAGTAAGCACCCCACTGTCTCAGAAATGCACTCTGTGCCTTTAAGAGGCGCCCAGAAAAGGTTAAGGAGTGTTGCCTATCGCCTCTACTTTTTTTAGGTGTGTGAACATCCAGAAATCAGCACAGTTCTAATTTCCACTTGACAAGTCCGTGTAGCAAATTTCAAAATGAAAAATGTGTCAACTTCAAACTTTCCGTTCCCCCCTTCACCTCCCCGGCCCACTGCCCACAGGCTCCACCCCGCCTGCGCCCTCAGCTTTCTCTGGCAAAAACTGGCAGGCGCCAGGACAGCAGATCCATCAGATCCTCGAAGCCAGCCCCTGGCCAGGACCCGTGAGGTAAGTGTTTCTAGAAAGAGAGCCTGCTCTGGCCTGGGGTGAAACGCGCACCACCCATGGCCTCCCGGCCTCCCTGCAGAGAAGTGGCAATACGGCTGGGACCTCCCGGGCCTGAGGTTCGTCCCCACAAACACACACCCCCCCCAACACGTGCTGCGGGCTCTTGGCCAAATGCCTAACGCTTCTGTGCTTCGATTTCCTGGTCTCTGAATGGGGATCGTGCCGGAAGCCACCAAATCAAACCCTTGTGAGGCTGAAGGGAAATAATAGGGTGTCCCAGCCGAGCCCAGGGAGCAGTTGCCCATCTTAGCTGCGCTTACAACAAAAAGGCACAGTAGGAGTTCCCGTGGTGGCACAGCAGAAATGAATCCGACTAGGGCCACGCGGTTGCGGGTTTGATCCCTGACCTCAGTGATCCAGCGTTGCCGTGAGCTGTGGTATAGGTCACAGACGAGGCTCGGATTCTGCGTTGCTGAGGCTGTGGTGTAGGTCCCAGACACAGCTTGGATCTGGCATTGCTGTCCCTGTGGTGCAGGCCGGCAGCTGTAGCTCCAATTCGACCCCTAGCCTAGGAACCTCCATATGCTGCAGGTGCGGCCCTAAAAACAAACAACAAAAAAAAGGCGCAGTGCTCAGAAATGACTGTCCAGGGCTCGAATTAATGAACAGAAAATTTAATGGGAAAGAATAATGCCATCTATCACAACATTCTGGTTTTCTTTCTTTTAATGTAATAGCCATTGTAGGGAAATATGTAGGCAGCAGATATGCTCGCTCACTGAGTAAAACACAGTAAACATCTCTGCACATTACACTGTGATTTACCATTTATTTTAAAGGACACTGGACAACCTTACTGTGTATTAACAGCCTTGCAGGGGGGGCGGAGAGCCTCACCTTGTAAGGGTCCAGAAAATCAGGTTTTTACTCATAAAATGGTAGAAATCATGGAGTTCCCTGGTGGCTTAGCGCTTAAGGATCTGGCATTGTCACTGCTGTGGCTCAAGTCACTGCCATGACACAGATTCAGTCCTTGGCCTGGGAACTTCCGCGTGTCATGGGTTCAGCCAAAAAGGAAGAAAAATAAAAAATTACAGAATACGTGCCAATAAATAGGCTACTGCAATGGGGTTCGTTGATTTCTCAGCTAAAATGTCTCAAAGGTTTATTTTCCAAAAACATCTGTTTTTAAAAGTTCCTATTCTGACCATGCCTAAATACGGCCGCCTTCCTCCAGAACCGCTTGGCCAGTGTTCCCGCACCGGCGGTGCCCGGCCCTGCCGTACAGGCCGTGGAATTAGGTCTCCGAGAAAAGGGCGAAATACACTCACACGGTTGGAGCAGAGAGGACTTGAGAGGAGTTTTTAAAATTAGATCCCTGAGCTTAGAAACGAGAGTCAAAGGCTTTCTCCCCAGGTGCGCTCTGTACCTCCACGGCCACCGTTCTGCCCGCCGCCCCCCCAGACCCCACGGACACCCCGCCACTGCCTGCTGGGCCTCCCCGCCTCCATCAGCTCATCGCACTGGCGTCTCCCAGCTGCACACAACGCGCCCTTCCCAAAACCCCGGGGCTCTTTCTAAACCCAGTTAATCCTCCGAGATGGGCAGGCTGTTCGGGGATAAAGAGTGAACCCGGGCTCTCCGAAGCTTTGGGAAACAAGGCCATTCACTGCTCGCACTGCGAGTGCATGGGGTGCACGGGCCCCACGGGCCCCACGTCTGGGGACCGGGCCTGGTGAACGGGTGGCTTCCGGGTCTGCTGAGTCAGTGGGGAAAACGGGGGAGAACACAGACCAGCACTGCCAGCAGCCCACCCAGAGCGGCCCTGATCCGGGGGGAGCTGGGGAGACGCCTGGTGCCCAGGAGGAAGAGGACGCAGCCACGGTGCTCTCCTCCCAATGCTGCAGGCCCCTTGCGCTGCTGAGCTGAGAAGAGTCCCCTTCCGCCTCTGCTCCCCGGAGCCTCTGAGGAAACGTCCTCGGCCCGGGGACTGCGGGTTGACCAACAGAGGTGAGAAAGCTTGTTTCTCCGAGCGCGGCCTTGACGGGGCACTGCCAGGCTGCAACCTGCCCGCTCACAGACGCCTCCTTCCCTGTGGCCCAGTTTCCGCCCTGGACATGTGCGCAGAGTGCTGTCCCCTGAGACAGGTCACGAGAAAAACATCGCCCGGTTTATTAGTTTTCTGTTGCCGCAAATAGAAATCACCTAGCAAACTGCCGCAAACTGGGTGGTTTATAACAATATGAGTTTATTATTATAGTTCAGGCAGCCAGAAGTCCAAAATGGGTTCCCCTGGGCTGAAGTCACCGTGTCGGCAGGGCTGTGTCCTATCTAGAGTTTCTCGGGGACAATCGGCTACGTTGCCTTTTCCAGCTTCTAGAAAAACTGTTCCTGAGCCTGCGGCCCCTCCACCTTCAAAACCAGCGCTGGCAGTTGAGTCTTTCCCACAGGGTACTGCTTCCACACGAATAATCCAGGATGCCCTCCCCCACCCAACGCCCTGTACCTAAGCATAGCTACAAAGTCCCTTTGCCACCTACAGGCTCTGGCACTGAGGATGTGGACATTTTTTGGGGGGGCCGTTTTTCTGCCCCCCAGAGTCAAAGCGGGATGCTTCGCCAGGACACACTGTGAATGACTGACACCTGTGACTCTGGGAGGTACTAGACGCCCTGAGGCCACCTCACCACGTGTCACTTTGCTATCAGAGAACAAAGCCTACTGGGTACCCAGGGGCGGGGGGCGACTCGAGTGCTGAGGAAGGACCACCCCAGGGCCCCGGGGTCCCCTGGTGCGCAGGCAGGAAGACAGGGGGCGTGCCTCCTGTAGGAAGTCCCCTCCCCTGCAGGAGGTGGCTTTTCTCCTGCTTTGGGTGGGGCCAGAAGGGCTGGGGCTGGGGAGCGGCCGTGGCTCCCAGAAGGGAGAGGGGATGGAGGCTCTGAGCAGCTCTGGCCAAGGGGGACCCTCAGGCAGCAAGACCATCGTGAGATTCCCCCCGCCCCGGGGGGGCAGGCCCACGGAGCCCAGGAGGGACTCCGAGATGCATGTCCTTTGGCTGAGCGATGGGGCGGGGGAGGGTGTGCGGGGTTTCCTCGCAGACCCAGGAGGATGGGCAGCCGGGCATCGGGGGCAGAAGGCAGGACGGCTCTGCCGGGGAAGCCAGAGCCCGGGACCACGGCTCTGCCCTGGGCGGGAATAGTGGGGAAGGGGGGGCCAGCGGTGGCGCCTGGCCGGCCGCCCGGAGCAAAGCAAGCCTGCGGGGCAGGTGCGGGAGGACACCCGTGTCCGGCGCCCCGAGGGTGGGGCTCGCTGCCCCAGGGCGCAGCTCGTCTGAACACAGAGACATTCTTCATCCCTTCACATCTCCAGAAATCACGAGCCCTGCGATCCTCGGACTGGACGGCATCCCAAAATGTCCTCTGGCCAACCCCCCCCACCTCCCCCGCCCCCCATCAGAGGAAGGGGCGGTCGGCCCGTTTCCAAAAGCCGGAGGTCGTCCAGGGTCACCGGGCAGGTAATGGTAGGAGCCCCGCGCCAGTTTCCCCCCAGTAACCACAGAAGACGGGGGCAGAGTCAGGGGAAGATCTGGCCCCCGTTTCCTCTTAAGGCCTGAGAGCCCCCCTCGCAGCTTCAGGAGCCGGGGGGGCCTGGGAGCCAAGAGGCCTGTCCCCTCGTTCCTGGCTCAGCCGTTCTTTCCAGCTGCAGAGCCTCCCGTCACCTAATTAACGTCCCTGAGCCTCAGTTTCCCCTGGAAAATAGGGGCTGGTAGCCCCCCACCCCACTCCCCGCCCCCCCCCCCGCCTCATCAGACGCGGGGGCCCCGGCCCTGCCCGTTCTGCGCTTCCTACCAAATTCAAGTCAAGCCAAACTGATTTTCCTAATCAGTCTCGCTAATTTCCTGTCCTGGCCCTTTCCGAAACTCAAACGCCTTGTCGTTCGGGCCGCGGTCCGAGCTTCCTGTGGTCTTCCCGTGTGGGCCACACGCCAGCGGGGCCGGCGGGGGACGGGGTCAGCCTCCGGGACCCCGGGCCGTCCGGCCCATTGTAGTGGTGCAAACATTTCACTACTAACTCTTCCTCCGGCGCAGCCAGCTGCCCACGCGCGGTCGTGAAGTGCTGCCCCTCAGCCCGCTCAGCCCAGGCCGGCCGCCCGCGTGACCAGGGGACCTGTGCGCCTTGGCCCATCCCTCACCAGCCCCAGATTTAACGCCTCTCCAGGGAGATTCATCCTCGGGAATCATGCAGGCTTTCCATGTCGACATCTCACGTGCCGGCTTCCCGGCCCTCGTCCACCTCCCGGCTGCTCTCTGCCTCCCGGCCGCCTCTGTCCCTTCTCTGTTCCGCCCCCCTTCACCGGGACCCCCTCACCTCTCCCCGACCATTGGTCTCCAGGCTCAGCCCCGGGTCCTCTTCACGGTCCTTCCCCACCTCCTTCTCAGCACCCCCACATCCGCCTTCTGGGAACACTCCTGGTGTGACAAGAAAGGTCGCTTCCTGCCGCTCCCTCCATCCCTCAGCGAGACACAAGTGGTTTAAACTCTCTCATCACCCTCTCCCCCTTCTGCTGCCCTCCTGCTTCCAAGCTCCCGTGACGGTGGCAGCCCTTCCCCTTCCTCGTTCTGGATTTGAAGAGCTTTCAGCCCCAGCATCTGGGTCCATCCGCCCCTCTCCAGACCCGAGCCCCCCACCCCCGTTTGCTATCTGCCCTCAGTCTGCAATGCCTCCTCTTCTTGTCTCCCCGCTAGTGAGACACGCACCCCCCTCCCCGAGTCCCATCCTTCACCTCCTTCTCCAAAGCTGGAGAGGAAGCTGCTTGTGGCTAGTGCAGGCAGCGCACCCCCACGGAACCCGTTTCAGAATTAGGTTCAAGTACATGACCTTGGAAGCAAGGGGAATGCCTCGTGTACACACAACCTGTGACTGCCGGGACAAATTACTGCAAACCAGGTGGCTTCAAATGACAGCAAGTTATGTTCTCAGCTCTGGAGGCCAGAGGTCCACAGTCAAGGTTTCAGCAGGGCCACGCTCCCTCTGAAGGCTCTAGGGTAAGGCCCCTCCCTGGCCCTTCTTCGCATCTGGTACCGCCAGCAGCCTTTGCTTGGTCCTTGGCCCGGACGCGTGTGACTCCGATTCTGCCTCCATCACCACATGGTGTTTCCCCGTGTTCTCTCTGTAGATGTGTCCAGTTGTCCCCTCTTCTAAGACCCTCTCCTGGGTTAGGCCCACCCTCAGGACCTCATTTGAATTTTGTTTTGTTTTTTTGTTTTGTTTTGTTTTCTTACTTTTTACCACCACACCCACGGCATGTGGAGGTTCCCAGGCTAGCTGTTGAATTGGAGCTGTAGCTGCCGGCCTACACTGCAGCCACAACAACGCGGGATCTGAGCTGCATCTGTGACCTACACCACAGCTCACAGCAACGCCAGGTCCTTAACCCGCTCTGGAAGGCTGGAGACTGAACGTGCATCCTCACGGTTGCTAGTCAGATTCATTAACCTCTGAGCCACGGCGGGAACTCCTTCATCTGAATTTGATTCCACCTGTAAAAACCCTATGTCGAGGAGTTCCGTTGTAGTTCAGTAGAAGTGAACCTGACTAGTATCCAGGAAGATGCGGGTTTGATCCCTGGCTTCACTCAGTGGGTTAAGGATCTGGCGTTGCCATGAGCTGTGGTGTGGGTCACAGTTGCAGCCCAGATCTGGCGTTGCTGTGGCTGTGGCGTAGGTTGGCAGATGTAGCTCCGGTTTGACCCCTAGCCTGGGAACTTCCATATGCTGTGGGTGCGGCCCTAAAAAGGCAAAAAAACAAAACAAACAAACAAACAAAAACACAAAACCCCTATGTCCGAATAAAGCCACAGCCCCAGGTTCCGGGCTGGACTGGAACATCTTTGGAAGGACATGGCTCCCCCCTTCCCAGTGCTAGGCAGGCATCTTCCCGAGCCTACAGTTTCTTATCTTGAAGATAACACCCACTGCCTCAGGCAGGTTGCGAAGATGTGATGAAAGAAAGCAGGTGGGGGAGTTCCTTCTGCGGCACAGCAGGTTAAGGACCGTGCGCTGTCTCTGCAGCAGCTCAGGTTGCTGCTGCGGTGCGTGCTCCATCCCCTGCCTGGCACAGTGGGTTAAGGATCCTGCGTTGCCACAGCTGTGCCCTAGGTCGCAGCTCGGCTCAGAGTCTACCCCTGGCCTGGGAACGTCCCCGCGGAGACCAGCCACTTCCTGGTACGAATGTCCCAGCACTTTTTTCTGTCAAGACCCACGAGACGGTCTTGCAGGTGTAACTTCGGGCCCACCTGCTGCTGCTTCTCCTTCCCTCTTTCTTCTTCTGCAAAAATATCAGAGTGAAAGTGACCACACCAGAGTCCAAACCTGGGATCTGTGCCGCTTTTTTTTTTTTTTTTTTTTTTTGAATTAAGGAATCCCTGAGAAACTGGACGACTTTATATGAAAGTTCAGGTTTTGAAAGATCAGTGGTTCTGAAACAATAAAGAACCAGCATTTTAGGTCCAGCACCAAGGTCCCCAGCAAGCCTCTGTTCCCTCACTCCCGCCCTACAGCCCCGGGGCAGCCACCGCTTCCTTCAGAGCGAGGGACAGGGGCCTGGCTGATGGCCCGAATCCCAGCTCACTCTCAACTAGCTGCCCAGCGTGGGCCAGTCCTTCCAGCAACCTGAGCCTCCGTCCTGCAGGGCCCTTTGGGCGTGGCTGTGAAGATGGGATGGACCGCCCTGGGGAGAGAGCGAGTACCTGGCCGATCCTGCGTGCTTGGTCCCCTGCAAGCCGCTGCAGCGATTGTGCAAATGCCTCTCCTGGGGTGGGAGAGGCTCCAACGTGACTCCAGAGATCAAGGCCAGAGGTATTCTCTCCCCTGCCCGAAGGCCTCGCTAAATTCAACAAGAAGCTATTTGCCAAGCCTTATCGGAAACCCCAGAGGCCCCATCGGCCAGTCCACCTGCACTTTATACTTAGCGCTGAGGGCCAGGGGCTCCCAGGGGATCAATTACTCAGAAGCCCCGAGGGGGACAGCAACACAGAGCTGTTTCCCCACCGGCCCCACCTTTCTCAGGAGGAAGGAGTGGGGGAGGCTGAGAACTATCCCAGCAGTGACCCCAGCCTAGGTTTTCTGGGCAGGCCACTGGCAGCAAACGTATCTTTAACTCCAGTGAATTCAAACGAATTTTGTTCTGAAAATGCCCCAGGATGCTCTGAGAATTTGAAGACTGCTGGCTGGTTGAGAAGTCTTTGTTCAGGCTGCAGGCCGCTTCTCAGCCTGCACTGTGCCCTCCCTGCCCCCACCGTCTCCCCCCCCCCCTCCCCACAGTCTTTCCCTGCCCAGAAGTTGGCCTCACACTGTCCCCCTGTCCCCAGGGCTCCTTTGACCAGAATTTCTGTCTTTACTGTTTTTTTTTTTTTTTAGGGCCGCACTCACGGCATATGGAGGTTCCCAGGCCAGGGGTCCAATCCGAGCTGCAGCTGCCGACCTACACCACAGCCACAGCAACGCCGGATCCTTAACCCCCTGGGCGAGGCCAGGGATCGAACCCGCGACCTCATGGTTCTTAGATTTGTTTCCACTACGCCACAGCGGAAACTCCCAAGAATTTCTGTCTTTAAAGCACAAAGAGGCTGTTAAAAATCCCTTTTTTCCTTCCTCGCATTCCTAAAACACGCTCCTCCAGCTCTGTGGCCCGCGCGCGGCCGGCCCCTCTTACTTCTGGTTCTGCTGCAGAAAACGGGAAGTCCTGCTGAAGGGCTGGACATCTTTTCCCAGAAGCCCTGCTGCATAATCATTTACCATTTCTCCTGCATTATCCTTCATTCAACAGCATCCACGTTATCATTTTTCATGCTTCTCCCTAGTCCACTTTGATAGTAGTGTGTAGTTTTCCCCCAGTGCGCATGGCGGGGTTTGCTTCATTTTGTGGCTGAGGGAGCTGGTTTGTTCTTTTATGAGGAAAAAAACAATCAAAAAAAAAACCTTATTTTTCTTCTTCTAAAGCTGGGAAAGTGAAAGGACGAAAGTGACTCTGAAGGAGATGGAGAGGAAGGTTCTAGAGTGGCACCTGTCAGGGATGGCGAAGTGAAGTGAGTGCCCCCAGGAAGGGGACAGCCTCCTCAGGGACCAGGGGGCCACATGGGGCCCCCCAGACGCACAGAAAGGCCTCCGCCTCGGGGCTTTCCATGGGGTGTGGGTCCCCGCTGGCCCACATCCCTAGTAGCAATGGGGCGTTTTCTAGAGACCAAGGTCCATTCTGGGAAGGGACCACCTGCGGCAAGTTGCTCCCCGGTCAGTGTTAAATGAGAGCCACTGATTTTTGGTCCAGTGTTCCTGAGTCAAGGATGCTGTCTCAAGCTCCATCAGAAAAGGCATCTTCAGGGAGTTTCCGTTGTGGCTCAGCAGGTTATGAACCTGACTAGTGTCCATGAGGATACAGGTTCGATCCCTGGCCTCGCTCAGGGAGTCGAGGATCTGGCATTGCTGTGGCTGTAGTGTAGACTGGCAGCTGCAGCTTTGATTCGCCCCCTAGCCTGGGAAGTCCCATATGCTTCAGGGGCAGCCCTAAAAAGACCAGAAAAAAAAGAAAGAAAGGAATAAAGCATCTTCACCTCCTGGTTTCTCTACTGATTTAGCTTTTCCGGAGCTGAAACCTCTCTGACCCCCAAACCATGAAGGCTCCCAGGCAGCACTGACTCTCCAGGACTCAAGCCACCACAGGGTAACTGCCCCAAACCGCCGCACCCCGCCCACCCACCCATCGGCCCCTTTGCTGTGGCTTCAGCCCACAGAGCCAGCGCGCCGGGCACCTGTCCCCAGACGGGGTCCCCTAGGAAATGACCCGGAAGCCTCCAGGGCCTCCAAAGTCTGCCTTTTAAAACACTGCAGAACCCAGAGGCGGGTAACCTAACACTCTTTCTGATAAGCGCCCGGGCTGTCTTTTGCCCAAATACAATGGCCCTCGTTAGCTTTCACTGGGGCTTTGAACTCCACACAGAACCCTGCCCTGCTCTCACTGCAGGCTGGAGCAGGCCCTGGGGACCCGGCCCTGTCAGCAATTCCTTTATTGTCTGTTTTTAAGGTGCTTATAATGGAGCCTTTTTTTTTTTTTCCTGCTCCCTGTCCACCTCACCGTAGGTGACATTTCAGTCTAGGAAGCTATTCTGCTCTTTTCTTAAGGTCTGAGAATCAACTAACTCGCTTGAGTGGGACCAGTTGTCATTTTCGCAGGGGGAGGGGGTGGGGGAGGGGAGGGAGGGGGGAGGGGGGACCCGCAAATTCTGACGCCCCGTAGCCAGCAGGCAATGGGAAATCCTGGCTGAGGCCTGCTCCTCCCCGAGCCTGGAGCCGGTTTCCTCCTCTGACCCCAACCCACCAGCTGTGCTCCAGAAAAGTCACTGGGAAGTTAAAGAGTTCAAAGGCTTTTGCCCCCAGAAGCAATGCTTTTGTGGCCCCAGCCAGCCCGCAGAATTCCGTCCTGCTCACACAAACGGTGCTGGGCCCCAGAAGGGCAGCCAGGCAGGGCGTCCCCCCGCTCCAGACCAGGTAGGCACGGTGGGTGCAGAGGGGGGCCCACTGGCCCTCAGGTCAGTCTCCCCTGATCTCTGTGCCCTTTCTCCCTGGGTACCAGTCCCGAACTCCCACCCCACAGCCCCTCGGCAGCAGCCTGGCCTGAGGGCGTGAGGCCACACTAGCCGGCCGGCCTCCACCCCCAGGCCTCCCCGCTCCCCGCAGGCTGGTCCCTGCTCCCGGCGTCCACGCCCAGGGCCCTGCTTGGTCCCCGCAGACCAGCAGGCAGGTCCCTGGCGAGCAGAGAAAGGCAGAGACGGCCCGCAGAGCGGCCATAAGATGGAGAGCAAGCTCACCACGCGCCTCCAGAGACAGGTGACCGCGTGCGGGCCCTAGACCATCTCATCAGGTTCCCCGTGCCAGCGTGAGCATTTTAAAAAAGAAATAATTTGTGAACCCAGATGACTGTCCCCCTTCCCGACTCGGGCAGTTTCATGACGTATGATGCCAGCACGGGCAGTTTAGAAGACGCCACTTTGAAGCCAGCTGCCCACCGCCTCCCCAGCCTTCATTCCTCAGCTGGCCTTGACTTTCAGGGTCCTGCCTTTCCCGGCCTCACGCATTCCCAAAGCCCCCGCCTTTCCCCGCCGGCCTCTCTGGCAAGGATGCCGGAGCTTCCTCAGCAGATGCGGCAACCGCAGAGCGGCCATTTATAAATCCACGCGTTAGTGAAGCCGGGCCTCCTGCGGGCCGGGCCCCCCACCCCGTGTGGCTGAGCCCCGCGCATGCGCACAGCCGAGGAAGCAGCTGCCCCTGTGTGAGCAGTGCCACGGTCCCCCAGGCGGTCCCCCAGGCGAGGGATCCCTGGGTGCAGCGCAGGGGGCCCGCTCTCCGTGAACGCCCTGAACCGGCCACCGATTGTACTGTCTCCACTCTCTTTGGGGCTCTTGCGAGCGGACTAGCGATAACGCCATCGCAGTGCTGCTGGGTACCTCCCAGGGGCCCGGGAACTGCCAGTGCGTCCTCTAGAGCTGCAGGCGCCTCCCAGTGTGTCCTCTAGAGCTGCAGGCGCCTCCCCAGTGCGTCCTCTAGAGCTGCAGGCGCCGCCGTTGAAGCAGACTCAGGATGGGGAGGAAGAGGAGGACAAAATGACGGTGCAAGAAATTCTTCGTAACGGATTTCTTAGGTTCGTTTTTCGTAGAAAAATGCATACAGCGTGTGCTCAATCCATATTTCACAGATAGCTTTTTATACCTTGTACTTTCAAAACACAAGGTGTCCCTACAAAGATGGTGGCGCGTCACTTAAGGAGTGCAAGGTCTTACGTAAAAATCTTGGAGTTCCCGTCATGGCTCAGTGGTTAACAAACCCGACTAGTATCCATGAGGATGCGGGTTTGATCCCTGGCCTCATTCAGTGGGTTAAGGATCCTACATTGCCGTGAGCTGTGGTGTAGGTCACAGATGCGGCTTAGATCCTTCATTGCTGTGGCTGTGGTGTAGGCCAGCAGCTGTAGCTCCGACTCGACCCCTATCCTGGGAACCTCCATATGCCGTGGGTGAGGCCCTAAAAAGCAAAAAAAGAAAAAGCTTGCCAGAGGTTAAACCGAGCACCTGAGGGCAGCCCGATTTCTGCTCCATGAGGACACCATCTGCCCATGAGGCCAAGTATATGCAGACTTCGGAATGAAGCACCCAGAGTTTCCTGGTGGCTCAGCAGGTTAAGGACCCAGCATTGTCACTGCTATGGCTCAGGCTGCTGCTGTGACACGGGTTCAGTCCCTGACCTGGAAACTTCCCCATGCCACAGGAGCAGCCAAAGGAAAAAGAAGAAGAAGGAAGCACCCAATGCCAGGTGGATTTCAGGCTGTGGATTGTTTGGGCTTCTTGCTTCCTTCTCCTGCTTTCCGGCCGGCCTGCTGGGAAACACGGGAAAGCACAAAGCCTCTGGTGCCCTGGGGGAGGAGGCTGAAAATGTGCACCCATCTGCTTTCTGGACCTGGCCCGGCCGTCCTTTACAAGCTCTTGGGGACATCGCTGCGTGAGGAGGTGTTCACCTCCGGCTCTAGGCCCCACCCCCGGCTGGACACTGGGTGGTTAGAACGTTGCCAGTGTGCTTCCTTCACCCTAAGTCAGGTGATCTATCTGGTTCAGCAGTTCTCGACCAGGAGCCATCCCAGGGACGTCAGAGACATTTTGGGTGGTCCCGGTGGGAGAAGAGCGCTATTGTTACCCAGTGGGTGGAGGCCAGGATGCTATGAAATACGCTGCAGGCAGAGGCAGCAGCCTGCTACAGAGAGGCACCTGCTCGAGTCGAGGAGGGGCAGCAAGGTGAACTCAGCTTACACCAGAGGGCCCGGTGCCAACAGATGTCAGATTCGGAATGGGGGGAGGGGAGACTGGTCCCCAGGGCTGCTGCAGCCTCCGTTTCCATTTTCGTAAAATAAGAGGCTTAAAGTTTGTGCTTATCAACTGCCATCGGTGGAGCTGTTTCCACTCCTCTCTTCCGCAGAGAATCGGATCCTACCCTCACAGTCTTAAATTAGGAGTATTTGGTGGCGTGATCGTGTATGTTTAAAACCAAACAGAAATTTCCTGTTCCCCGGCACAAAATAAAATTCCAGTTTATAAAAGGGCCTGTAAAATCTCATAATCAAGCCCATTAGCCGAGCAAAATGCTCCACTTTGATTTCGTGGTGTTTAGCTTTCTTTTCTTAGCACCACTTCATTAGCGTGCTCTTGACGGAGGCTCTTCCAGCCTGCTTCTTGAAATTGCTGAAAGAGAAAACACACGACTTTAAAGTACAAGATACGAGAGGCACAACTCCAGCCCGGTCAACACTGGAGGCTCGGGGCGAGCAGAGAATGCTGGCTGTGGGGGTGGGGGCTGGAAATACAGCCTGGCCCCAGAGACCACATCTTCCTGGGTCGCTGGAATCTTCTCCCGCATTCTTGCTCCCTGGCCTCATTGCCAGTGGCCTCGCTAATTTCCAGCTCTTTGCTGCTTCAGAAGACCAGATTTTCTTGATTAATAACAAAAGGTTTTGTTGGGATCAGAGCGGTTTCCCACCATCTCTATGCAAACCCGGGCAACACTGACTGCGTACATTAGCATTTCAAGGCGCTTCCTATTACCGAGGGCAAGAAAAGCCCCTCGTGGTGGGTAAAATCCATTTTGTCCTCTCTGGTGACATCTGTTCTAACTTTTAAAGCCAAGAAAGGAGACTAGAGAATGCCAGTCCTTTGATTCACAGCCCTGGTCCGGAGGAGCTCACACCCGGCCTCAGAATCTGCAGTTCTGTTCACACCGGAGAACCCGCAAGTGATTCTGAACTTGCCCTTGCAAAGTTTCTTGGCCTCTTTAATTATTTCTTAATTATGCGTTCCGTGAACGTCTAAACCTCGCAAAATTGAGTATCTTAAACTTCAGTTTTTTGGGGGGGGAAATGATTGTTGATTTTGCTGCCGATCCTCGGGGTTGCACCTCGAAATCATGCAAAGCCAAGTGTGCTTTAGAGGAGCGAGGACACCAAAGCCGGTTTGGGTAGCAGCTGAAGCCATGTGTACAAATCTGGGAGAAAAGCCCCGCGTGGAGCAGGATGAAAAGAGGAGGGAAGCGGGTCAGAGCGGTGCCTCCTCCTACCATCTGGGCTGTGAGCTCCGGGGTCCAGCGCCGCGGTCAGCCCCGAACAAAGCCGGAGGCAGATTCCAGCCGGTTCTCCATTCACTATTCATTCACGGGTCCATCCGCTCCATATGCATTCAGCCGGCCGCTGTGTTAAACCAGGGCCTCCTCCCAGGATTGACATGATAATGAGGTGCCCTTGCAGCTCCTGAAAAGGGCCCCCCTAGGTGTGCCCCTCGGAGCAATCCACCCTTTCACCCCACCACCGAGGCCCCCAAATTATCTCATGACATTACAACATCTGTGCCAGGGCTCCCGGCTCTGGAGCTGGGGCTGTGGATGGCGGGGCCGGGGGGCGGGGGGGGGACCCAGGAGCCCCCCTCCTCTCGCCCGCCCGCCCTCCGGCAGCCTCCACGCTCCAAAGTGCAGTGCCCAGAAGTGCCTGAGCATCTGGAGTTTCTGTTTGATCCTTGTCAGGTGTTGAAGGTGGACCAAAGAATTCAGCCAAGTCCTGTGCACTTTTGCTGTCAGAGAACCTCATAAAGAGTCGAGCAAGGAAGCCAAAACCCGGGGGGCAGGGGTGGGGGCGGGTAAGTTCCTGGGAGGACGGAGAGGTGAGCTAATGACTTTTGCTCAGGTTCAAGCAAACGACATTTGCTTAACTCAGAAGTGTGCTGAACTTCATCTCAACTGGCCCAGGTCAGTAAAACCTAAGGGGAAGCCGTGAGGCTGGGGGGGATTTCTAGAAAGACTGCACCATCTGCAGCTTACATGTGTTCTGCCCCATGCAATGACTTCATCTCATTTGATCTGACATTTAAGAGCCCTTTATGGAAGGAAAAATGAATCTTTCCATATTTTATTTGCAATCCCCTCACCCGACTCTGCGCATAGCCAGGAAGAATCAACGTCACACGCATGGCACAGGGTCACAGGCCTTCCGGGAGAGAGGTCCCTGGAGGGGGCAGGCAGGGCCTGCGTACCTGACAGCCCTTTGGGGCTCTGAGGACTCCGGATTGTTTTGTTTCCCTGTGTCCAAGTCCGAGTGATGGTTTGGATAAAATGTTCTTGACCGCATATGAGATGGATTTTTGGCTGCCAACCGGAACAGGCAGAGCGGCCCGTTCAGACAGGGAGGCCCTGCTTCCCTTGCAGGGTGGCAGGGATCGAGACCAGCACGACCCCCAGCTTTCTGCCAGTGCCCCGCTTGCTCGCTCGCCAACATCTTTCGAGAGCTTTCAGGCTATGAGCAAACTGTCCCCCGGACCCGGCAGTGCGTCCCCGGCAGACACTTGTTCTTCTGTCGTCCTCAGAAGGGAAGCCCGCTGCCTGCTGACACCTCCCCTTGCCAGGGGGAGGGCTGCAGGCTCGGGGCAAAGCAGGGGCTGGACCGGGTGCACCCCCAGGAGGGACCCCCTCTCTGCACACCTTGGCCCCGGGAGCAGCTTTTTGTGGGGCATGGGAAGGAGCTTGGATTTGGGACGAGGGCATCCAGGGCCCACTCCCCAGGCCCGGCCCATGAGTGTCAGTCTGACCTCTTTCCACCCTGGGCCCCGGAGACAGAGTCACCCTCCTCCTGGGGCAAGAGTGGGGGGCGCAGCTGGGGGGAGGCAGGGAGGTGGCAGGGAGGGGCCCTGGCCCAGGCCTCGGGGCTTCTTCCCGGTGACACGAAGCTGTGGATGGAGGCGAATGTCCTCACACCTTGATTTTCTGAGCATCTCTCCCCAGGTCTATCAGTTGGTCGAGACTCGCCTTCTCGCTCAGGAGCCGTGGCCTCAGGCAAACAGCCCTTTCAAAGTGTCCAGTGCTGATGCCAGTGGGCGAAGAGGCCCTCCGAGCACTGCTGGGCCGTCCGCAGGCCGGGCGCCAAGCTGCGCCCTCAGCTCGGGGTTGGGGGAAACTTCGGAGCTGAGGCCCCCCCGGTCAGGGCGCCTCCGGTTCTCTCCAGGTGTCTGCAGGCCACAGGCCTGGGGGCCTCGCCTCACCAGGCTCCACCTCAGCCCAGACTCGGTCCCACACGGCGGGTCATGCAGGCCAGGCAGACGCTCCTCTGAGGTCACCAGGAGCCCTGGGCTTCAGCCAGCATGGGGCACCCTTGGGCCGAAGCCCTGACCCGCACCCCCACACAGCCCGAGCTGCAGGCTCCGCAGAAACAGCCTGCAGGACCCCCTGGTGTTTCCAGAGCTGGAGGATGGGGCTGCCTGGCCTCCGAGGAGGGACAGCACAAGCCGTAGTCAGCCCCCCGCCCAGCTCCCCTCCTTCTTCGCCTGCCTCCACCTCCCAGCCCTCCGCCGGGACCTCAGAGCTCTCCACCATCGCACGTCCGCTGTCACTAGCAGAAGTGACCCGCCGCCCCCAACAAGCACGGGGGTCCATGGGACAGTAGGCACCCCAGAAAGAAAGCCAGGGAGATGCCCGGGAGCTGAGGGACCCGGGCAAGCAAGAGCCCCAGGGAGGGCCACCCCAGCGCCCGGTTCCACCTCCGGGACGATGGCTGGCGTCTCAGGCCATTGTGTTGGGGTCCTTTTTTGTGCAGTCCTAGGCAACTAAACCATCTTTATTTGGGCCCAGATCATTTCTTGGATCCTTATTTACCACCGTTTTTGCTTTTGTTTTTTGCTTTCCCCGTTTTATGCCCTTCCTAAATAAACCATTGCTCACCGCTTCCCCAGAAAGTCCAGCTCATAATAGCCAACAGCTCTGTGCCCTGTTGTCTCATTACAAAACCTATTTATCTTCCTTAAATATCCCAGAGCAGTGAAACTAAAAATATTATCCGGTTATTTTGGCCGGAGTCACCCCCAGCCTTTCTACAGTGTTTAACTCTCTCATTTCTCCCGCCTGAGTTTAAAGGAAAAACTAAACGCACAGATCACATTTTGGAAAAGTGTCACCTCGTGGCTTTTTTTCTGTTGACGTCATCCAGACTCTGGGCCATTTGGTGCCGCAAGGCGCGCCTCTTTAATCCCAGGGTCCCCCGATGGCGGGGTCCCCAGCCGTTCTGACACCCTCTCCACCCCGCACCCAATTACACCTGTGATTTGAAAGCACAACTCACTTATCTCTGGTCCATCAAACCCCATAGCCAGTCAGCAAACCTTCCCTGGATGAGCTTCGCGTGGTGGGTCATCCCCCCGCCCCCGCCGCAGTACCTCCCCGAGCCCCTGCTGTCCCCTCCCCATCCAGCCACAAGGCCTCCTGTTTGGACATCCATCATCCTCCAGGCACCTCACTCCCGAGTGTAAAACACCATTCCCGCCCCGGCCCCAGCTCACAGGCCTCTGACGGGAGCCTGCTGACCCTGGACCAGTGGAAGGACCCCGCGGTCACAGGAACAGGTGAGGCCCAAAGACTCACACAGGGCCAGTTCCTTTTTTCAAACGAACAGTTTATTAATACTCAAAACCACCATCTTAGCTCCCAGGAATTCCATCTAATCACTCAGTGGATGTCCATCAACCATACACTATGAAAACCAAGACGGCATAAAGAAATAAAGCCTGGTACCTGACCTTGATGTCTGGAGAGGAACAGATGCACACACGGGGAAAACTGACATACAGGGAGATCAGGGCTAGAACCCAGGTGAGCACAGGTGGGCACAGGTGAGCACAGGTACTGTGGGAGCCTGGGGGAGGGCGCCCTTCAAAGGTGGGAGGAACCAAAGAGGCTTAATAATGAAGGGCACATCTGAGCAGGCCCTGGAAACATGGGGAGATTTCACTAGACAGAGGGGGGGGGGCAGGCAGAGGACCCAGGAAGACCTGCGTCTGTTTCTTTACCTCCATCAGTGAAGCTGCACTAACCTGATACTAACAGCTGATGCATGAGGCAGCCCTGGGCCAGGCCTGGGGTGAAGGTATTCAGAGCAGAGAGGCCTTGAGTGCGAACTTGAAGGAGGTGTCAAAAAACTTAGTGATCCTGACAAATCCTATTTTAATGCAATATTTAAGAAGTCAACATTAATGCAAATACCCATGGCTAACAAGATACCACACTTTCAAATAAAAAACAGGTCAGTATTACTGATTCTTCCTTTTGTTTCTGGCTCATTTGCACCGTTAAAATGCAACCTTTTAAGTGTCCACAGTTCCGGGCATCTATGCAATCATTTTTATCCATAATGCTCTTTGTTTCTGGGGAAATGAGAGAAAGAAAAAAAAAAAAACATGAAGACGGTTTGAACCGAAAGCTCATTCATCCTCTGCTCGGTCTTCCGCAAACCCTTCCAGGTACAAATTCCCTGCTCTGTTTTGGAAAATCAAAACATGTTTAACTAAAGACCTCAGTTCGGGAGCTGGAAGCCTTCCTTCGCATTGAATATTGTTCAATACCTTTTCCTCTGTTCCGCAGGGAACAAGCCAAAGGCACAGGCCACAGGCGTCGAGCTGGCCTGAGCGCCCGCGGATGTGTGTGCATCCTGCCGGAAGCTGCTGGGCCGAGCGGGAAGCTGCAGTCACAAGAGGGCAGGGCTTCTGCAGAAGCTGAGTGGTGCTGGCCCCCAGCAGGCAGGGCTTATCAGAAGAAGGTATGTGGGGCGAATATGGTCATTAATGGGATTGCAGCTTTCAAAAGAAAAGGGAGGAGGCCAGGCCAGCTTTGTTGGCCCAGCACTTTCCCTAAAGGCACAGACAGAAACAGGATAAGCAGCTGCTAGGCAGGTCCAAAGTGGCCCCTTCAGCGGTAGAGCAGGTCCAGCTGTGGGGCAGGCCCTCTCCTCCCTCACAGCCTCCCAGCAGTCACCTGTTTGCTCAGGACCCTTTCTCTTCTATCATTCCTGACACCTTCTTCTTCTCCTTCTTCTTCTTCTTCTTCCTCTTCCTCTTCCTCTTCTTCTTCTTCTTCTTCTTCCTCTTCCTCTTCCCCTTCCCCTTCGTCTTCGTCTTCTTCTTCTTCTTCGTCTTCTTCTTCTTTTTTTTTTTTGCCACACCCCAGACAGGTGGAAGTTCCCGGGACCAGGGATCGAACCGGCACCACGGCAGTGAGCCGAGCCACTGCAGCGACAAGGCCAGATGCTTAACCCTCGCTCCGCAAGGGACCTCCTCGACTCCTTCTTAACTCTTCAAGAGCAGCATCATTTGGGATGAAGTTTCTCACTCTTGGATCGTAGCCTAGGGAACTTATTTTTTCTGTTTCTGTGTTTGAGGAAGATTTTCAAATTTCTCTTGTAGGTTCCAACTTCAACTCATTTTCAACAAAACTTACTGGAAGCCACAAAATATCTGAAATGCGTATTTCGGTAAAAGTGAATCCATTTAGTCCTGAGGGCCATACAGCACAGCACCGAGGAGGCCGAGGAGGCCGGGGTTGCCGGTCAGAGACCCGCCCAGAGCGTGTGTGCGGTGGGCTGGGGGCACCTGCTGGGGACCGAGTGTCCTCCGGGGACCGCGGCCCGGGCAGCGTGGCCGGCCACACACGTGAGCCGCTTTGCTTTCAGAACCAGCGACCTGTGTCAGCCAGGGGGCCCGGGCTCTCCATTCAGAGCCTGTAAGCGTTACTGAAGCGAAACAGGAAGGAAAACAAACCTTCGGGGGAGAGGGTTCCTCCCTCCCCTGACCCTGAAAGAGAGCCGATTGCAGCCTGCGGGGCTGGAGGCAAAGGCTCCGCAAAAATCACAGAACGGTGAGCACAGAAGGTCACGCGCGGCTCCGGGGCGCGCTGGCGAGCCCGCGCCTCGGAGTCCAGAAAACCGCCCCGGGCTCCTGCGACGTGCCAGCTGTGATTCCGGGGTCCACCCTGAACCTCGGCGTCCTCGTGCCCACGAGGGCTGGCGCCGATGGGCTGACGACGGGCCTGCCCTCCCCCCTCTCCCCGCAGCCCGCCTCCCTGCCCCGTCCCTCCTCTGTCACTTCCTCCGGAAACGCTCCACGCAGCCTCCACGCGGCGCTCTGGGGAGTGAACCGTACCTCGTCACCCGCCGGCTTCGACGTGGCCACTGACCCCCTGCGTTCCCCTGCAAGGAGCGCCGCAGCCCGCAGCCCGCAGCCCGCTGCCCGCAGGGCCAGCTCCACACCCCTGAGTCCTTGGGACGCGGCCGGCCTGAGGTCCTGCCTGGGTGTCGTCGGACCCCGGCGGGGCTCCTCCCCGCCCCTCCCCTCTCTGCCTGAGTTCCCCGCCCTGGGCTCAGACTCCCGAAGAGAAAGCAGTGGTGCCCACGGCTGGCCAAGGAACGGGGGCAGCAGATCATCGAAGGCATTTCCCCCGCGGCGGGCATCACCGGCACCCACCGACGGCAGCGTCACTGTTAGAATCGCCCACCGCGCCCACCATCTTTCAGGCCCCTCTCCCCCAGGAAGGCTTGTTTCCCGGGCCCCACGCTCCAGGGTGGGTGTACCCCGTCCCCTGCTCTGGGCTTCCCGCGCCCCAGGCTTGCCCGCCTCCTAGAACTTACCATATGGCCTCACGACGCACACGTTTGTTCATCTGCCTCGCCTCTCGCCCTTTCTCTCCACCCTCTGTGCTGGTAGTTGCCACAGCACCGAGCCTCCAGCCGAATGAGTGAATGAATGAGTCTGAGGGAAGGCGGGGGGGGGGGGGGAGAGACTTCTGTCACCACAGTGAGTACACGGGGGTTCTTTTCTGTCCCTTCTTAAGGACATCTGGCCATGACGGGACCCTCCCTGCCCCTCTAGGCTCCGAGGATCACGAGAATCCCTGTCTGTCCAACGGCGTCCCCCCCCCCCCGACACACACAGCTGTCGCCCACCCGCCTTCACCCAGAAGCAGAGCAGAGGGTTGAATGTGTGTCACGTCGGCCGTAGCTCCCGTCCCCCCGACACGGGCCACTCGCCACCTCTTCGTCCTGGCGACTCCCGCCAGCCTGTTCACAAACCGAAGGCCCCGGCTTTCTCTACCCAGACTGTCCTGGCAGCCGCTTCGGAGGGAAGGCTGGAGTCGGAGGTCCCAGTCCCAGCCGGAATGAGCCGCTTCGCCTTGGAACCCAGTTTGCTCCCCCCGGTCTGTCAGGAACAGGGACCCGGCCGAAACGTCTCATCACGCAGGACAGCCCTTCCTGGAACTAGAGCTGAGGGGCTTTGTGCAAAAAAAAAAAGCAGGCGACACCTTTCCTAAGCCTTGACAACCACGTGAGACGGTCGTCAGTCGCTCCTGACACCCCCCAACTAAATGACCTCAATTCCTTTCTTCAAAAGGATCACCTGGAGTTCCCGTGACGGCTCAGCAATAACGAACCCGACTAGTATCCATAAAGACGTGGGTTCCATCCCTGGCCTTGCTCAGTGGGTTAAAGATCTGGCGTTGCCATGAGCTGTGGTGTAGTTCGCAGACGTGGCTCGGATCTGGCGTCGCTGAGGCTGTGGCGTAGGGTGGTGGCTGTAGCTTCAATTCAGCCGCTAGCCTGGGAACCTCCATATACCATGGAGCAGAGGTGCAGGGGTGAGCAATCCCAGAGCTGGGTGGAGGCCTGGGCCTCCAGGACAGGGGCCCGCAGAGCCAGCCCTGGGTGCAGGTGGCCTGCCTCTCTCTGTCAGCGGTAGGGAGCTGCTACGAGGCTCGGAGCAGGGGAACGACAGGGCCCCAGTTTTGACCCTGGGATAAAATGGCTCTGGCCTCACTTATAATTGTGTCCATGCTGTGTCCTTGTGTAGCCAAATGCCACCCTCCTTGCCAAATTGTCACTTAGTTTTCATTCCACTTTGCCTTAACCACAGGTCCTTGGCTGTCACCTTCCTGGTGCACACAGATAGTGGTCAGCGGAGAAGTGACGTTTTCTCGCAACCGTGCGTTGTGCTTTTGCTTGGTTGCGACACGGCAGTGGAATCTCTCATAACCACCTTCAAGCGGTTCGGAGCCAGGGGACCCCGGGGGGGCCTTCCCAGGATGGTCGGAGTTCACACTGGCTTATGTTGTTGTCCTTGCCAGGGAGTGATGTCCCCCGCTTCTCTCTCAAATGTCCTGCTTTGGAGAATAAGTCATGTGGTTAGCCCCGTCCTGTCACCATTGCTTAGGAAACTGAGCCGGGGCGGGAGGGGGGTGCTGTGCTCTGTGCGTTTGTCCCCCAGGGGGCCCTGCCCATGGGCTTTTTGGAGGAGAGCAGAGACTGGACCCCACTGAGTTTTTTATTTCTTAGCCTGACAAATGCTGGATGGAGCAGCCACTGGGTGCAAATTTCCCCTTTGCTCCTGAATTGGACAAATCCAAAGAATACATGGGGCTATGCACCCCCAAATTCCTGGGGAGCACCCAACAACTGGGGTGGACTTGGAGGCAGCGTGACCCCTCAGTGACTCCCCGACACCCCTGTACCCTTACCCCCTCCCAGCCTAGGGGAGAAGAGAGAGGGGCAGGTCAGCCCTGGGGGCCCTGTGCTCCCAGTAAGAGACACCCACACACACACACAGGCTCCAAGAGCATCTCTGCTGAGGCCAGGGGTGCCTGGCTGAGCTCGAACCCCACGCCCAGGGCAGATGTCTGCTCAGGACGCAGGGAGACGGGAGCGGCTGAGACCACTGTTCTCAACTGTAATTTCAAAAACAGCACAAAGTGACCTTCAGGGCTCCTTTCTGGCAATAAGATATTGTGGGTCCATGAACATGACAAAAGCAACGTGCAGGCTGATAAAGCAACAAACAGCAGCACCAGGGTTCCAGGCAGTGTCCACACGACTCCAGCCTGGACTTTCTCCTGGCACTTCTGATTCCTTGTCTTTCCCAACCAGATGATCATTAATCCGGTCAGGGGCGCCTGGCTGGAAGCCCAGGGGACCAAGACACCCACGGAGGGTCCTTTAGCTGGAACCGCTGAAGGGCACGCAGCTCTTTTTCTTCCAAAGCGTCTGTTCTGGTCTGGTCCCCGGTGGGTATGTTGACACCTGGCTTTAAGCTTCAGTGACAAACCGTCTCCTCTGTGTGTGCCTTCGGGACACGGTGGCTTCGGATGCGCACGTGGAAACCTGAGTGCACAGGGCACAGGGGTGGCAGCTCATCTTCGCAGTCCCCCCGCCCCGGCCCAGGGCTCTCACACTCGACCAGTGTCAGAACCCCCGGCGGGGCCTGTAGGAACCTGCATCCCCAGGGCTTCTGATTCACCGACTTGGGTGAGGTCTGAGAATCTGCACCCTTGAGCAGTCCCATAGTCCACATTCAGAGAGCCTCTGCCCTCGTGCCCTAGTGGGGGCAGGGCAGTCTGCCCTGGACATGGCCCCACCTGCCAGGCCAGGTCTATGATGAAAGCTCCCCTGACGGGGCCACCACAGTGGCTGCCGAGCTAAGGGACTGTGCCAGGAGGCAGCCCAGCCCGGTGCTTGTGGCTCTGAGGGCGAGGCTCTGGGGGGAGGGGGCCCAGGTGGGCCAAGGGAGATTTTAGCAGAAGTGACATTTGAGATTGGGGACGAAGAAGGGCCAGGCCACCAAAGGGGGATGAAGGGAGCCCCCGAGAGCAGGATGGACATAAGCGAACCCCCACCCCGCACAGGAGAGAACTAACTCCGTGGAGCGGCGAGCAGGTCGGGCAGGGGCCCTGTCACGGGAGCGGGGTGACAGCTCGGGCTGGACAGCGGCTCTGTCACAGCCTGCCAGGACCTGCAGGACACTCAGAATCTGGACCTCATCCAGAAAGCAGGGCAGCTGGGAGGGGTCAGACGGGTTGGCTAATACCCGATCCTGGCCCGGGGGGCTGTGACTTCCCAGAGGGAGGGGGGCGGCGCTCAGGGGACCAAACCGAGGCAGGAAGTGTGGCAGGTGGGGGGGGGGTGCTGC
Source organism: Catagonus wagneri (assembly GCA_004024745.2). Classification (NCBI taxonomy): domain Eukaryota; kingdom Metazoa; phylum Chordata; class Mammalia; order Artiodactyla; family Tayassuidae; genus Catagonus; species Catagonus wagneri. The sequence continues at coordinate 4,238,510 of PVHT021183517.1, forward strand.
TTAAATGGCAAACATTTATTTCTCACAGTTCTGGAGGCTGGAAGTCCAAGATCGTGGCATCAGTGGCTTCAGTGCCTGGTGAGAGCCCTCTGCCCGCCTCCCCCGCCACCGCCACCGGGTGGCAGCCGGCCCCTCGCATGAGGCGGGGGAGGGGTAAGCTCTTTGGCGTCTCTTCTTAGGAGGACGCTGGTCCCCTCGGGCGGCCCCTCGCTCTCGGCCCCATCTAATCTGATCACCGCCCGGAGGCCTGCCCGCAAATACCTACACACTGGGGTTAGGGCTTCAAAGCGTGAATTTGGATGGGACACCATCATTCAGCCCGTGGCCAGGAGGATGCGGCAAAATTCCGAGCTGGAGTTTACTTAAGTTTCCGAAGGGCTTGACGTGGGAGGGAAGAAACAAACAAACAAACGAAAAAAACAATTTTCTGTGGAAGAAAACTCGGGACACCTTTGAGAAGTTCTGTGCTGTCTTCGCTCTATTCTGGTGAACAGCAGGTCACCTCTAAATACAATTTTCTTCCCAGCAGCAGACTCAAAGGAGGTACTGACGGTTAAAAATTAAACAACAAAACACAACTCAGGCCACGTGAATGTCTTTTTTTAAAGAAATAATCAATTACTGGTTTTCTCTTGATCTCGACAGGATACCAGAAAGCATGTGGTCTCGTTCCCTGAAGGTCAAGATCCATTCGTAAATGGTTACAGAGTCTGCTCGGCGAGGATGTCCCGCACGTCCAGCTTTCCCCACTCCTCGGTCTTCCTCGGGCAGCAAACCTTTTCCAGGACACACCTGGGCCTCCTTGCCCCGCTCCCTCCATCTGGGGGAACTAGAGTCACTATCTCTTATGCTCAAAGGAGAATCAGGGAGTTCCCATTGTGGCTCAGTGGGTTACGAACCCGACTAGCATCCACAAGGATGTGGGTTCCACCCCTGGCCTCGCTCATTGGGTTAAGGATCTGGTGTTGCCACCAGCTGTGGTGTAGGCTGAGGGTGCAGCTCGGATCCCATGTTGCTGTGGCTGTGGTGTAGGCCGGCAGCTGCAGCTTTGATTCCACCCTTAGACTGGGAACTTCCCTAGGCAAAAAAAAAAAAAAAAAGAGAGAGCATTAAAGGAGAATCGGGGAATAGACTTTGATGTAGAGAATTTTTTCATTGCAGCCAACAGACGCATTTTCATTCCGTCTCATGCCTCGTGCCACACTGTTGTAATCTGGAGGGTCCAGGGTGCAAAGGATAAGCCAAGCTCTGCTCTCCGGGAGCTTAGGATTGAGAACATTCCGGGGGTGCTCGGTGCTGTTCAAAGAACAAAAACAGGTGAGAGGACGATGGCCCGAAAGCCACCGTAGCCACCTGCCCCAGGGGTAAACCCTGAGCCCAAGGGACAGGCTGAACTTTCCGAAAAACTTCTCCAGGCTAACCTCTAGTTCTCGTTCCTTCTCCCAGATCCTTCCAACATGCAGCACCGACTCAAGGCGTTAAAATAAAACAAAACATACCAGAAAAAAAAAAAAGCCTCTTCCAGTCTTCAAGCTGCACTTTATGACCTAAAAAGCAAAATCTTTCTAAAGCATAACAAGCTACTGCAGCTGAAGAAAACACCAAACTCTAAAAGGCCAGGAATCCAGCGTACGCCCCCTGTCACGTGAGCACCAAATACCGAGAAACCATCCCGGCCGAGGAGGCCGGCCCAGACCAGCTGCTTCAAAGGGAATGTTCTTTAACCGGAGGCTTAACACGATGACCCTAGAAACTCGGAGGGGAGCAGGCCGAGGGCGCCGCTGGCTTTCCACGCGGGCTGCGGAGGGCCCCTCGGTGGGATTCAGACCCTCATCTCATTTGCAGAGGCTGCCAAGTGGCGGCAGCAGCGATGGCCTTTTTAAGGAGCCACGCGTTGGTGCCACTTCGAAAAAGGAAAGGAAAGAAGCTAGAGATTCGCTAAGCTGAAGATTTTGGACTAAAGGATAACTTTCCCCCAAATAAATAAAACTGAAGCAGCCCGGGCAACACCGGCGTCCCCAGTCGTATGCGTTGTCTCCGGCATGGCTGGCCATTTGTCCTTTTTCCTTTTCTTTTTTTTTCTCCTTTTTACAGCCACACCAATCGGAGCTGCAGCTGCTGGTCTACACCACAGCCACGGCAACGCTGGATCCGAGCCACATCTGCAACCTACGCAACAACTCACGGCAACACCGGATCCTTAATCCCCTGAGCAAAGCCAGGGACTGAAGCTGTATCCTTACGCGTACAAGTTGGGTTCTTAGCCTGTTGAGCCACAATGGGAACTCCTGCTCTCTTTTTCAAGCGAAGAGGGGCCACCGCCACGAGCAAGCCCAGGTGCTCCCGCTTCTCCCCGCTCCCCACCCCGCCCCACCCCGCCCCACCTTCCAGGCAACAGCTCCACGCTTGCACTTGGGCCCTTCATGAAGACCCTTTCTCATCCTGTTCTCTGCATCCTTAAGCTGATCTCTCCAGTTTGGGTGTGAGGAAATCTGGGCCTTTTTTTTTTTTTAGACCAGTGTGTTTAGTTTACAATGATTTCTCTCAATAGTGTGAATGTTTACCGTATGCTGGCTGAGTGGCAGAATATTCTGGCTCCCCTAAGTCACGCTGAGTCACTTGCCAGCTGGGGCCACCGCAGTGCCATGCACCGCCCTCCTGGGGGAACAGGGCCTGGACAGCTGAGCTGGAAGAGTCAGGCCAAGATTCCACAAATGACTGAAGCACCGCCGCTCTTAGGAATAAGCCAAGTCCTGGTAATATAGAAATTCTAGAACTTTGCCTACAGAGGGAAATAGCCAAGATGGAGCGGGAGCCACAAGCAGGGCTAAACACGTGTAGACAGAAATTGCATTAAATTTAAAAAAGCAAGATAGAGCATGATGGAAGATAATATGAGGAAAAGGATGTATATGTATATATATATATATATATATGTGTGTGTGTGTGTGTGTGTGTGTGTGACCGGGTCACTTTGCTGTACAGCAGAGATTGATATGATACTGCAAATCGACTACAATTTTAAAAAACATTTAAAAATGAAAGGCAGAACTTTATCACTAGCCAAACACAGATTGCCTAAATTTGGTATTTTTTAATTTGTCCTGTGATCTCTCGGATATTGGATGGTCTCGGATATTGGATGAGTCAACAAACTCGTTTATTTTGATTATTAGTAATCACGTTTTTAACTGGAGCGTGGGTAAGCTTGAGTCCTGATTTCCTGCAGATCCTACAGTGTCCCCGAAAGTCAGGACCTCCATCAAATGATAAAACGGCCACTTCTAGTCACCTTCTGGCCGTAAGAGTCACCTGGTGGATCAGTCATATTTCCCCCTCTGCTAGGAAGCGCAGGGTCCCAGAATAATACCTTAAAACACGATCCCAAGATCGCCCAGGAATCTTGTGAAAAAATTTAAAGTACTTGGCCCCTGTCACACCTATCCCCAGAGTCTTATGGGATACGTAGAGGTGAGGAATAAAACTCAATATTTTCCAGATCATTAAAGTTGGATTTCCCCTGGCTGTGCTTTTAAGAAGGAAACCAAAGTCCCATCACTGCCTAGATGACCCGCAGTTTCTGAGCAGACATGAAAATGTTGCCTATGGGTTCTTGTTACTCTTTTCCATTTCAGAGTAATCTTCTTCGTGATTTTCCCTGTACTTGATTGAAAGAAGCAGAGAAAGTGTATCCATCATCCCTGGCTTTGCTCCCTAATCCTGACACTCAGTAGCTCTGTGACCTTAGACTTGTTTCTTAACCTCCCTGAACCTCAGCTTCGGATTCATACTGAAATAGAGCTCCGAAAGCTGAAGCTGCTTCCGCTGAGCTGTTGTTGGGGTCAGGTACACACCCTCGTACCAGCCTCATGAGTGCCTGACTCTCTCCTACTTTCCAAATTCCAGCCACGTGAGCAGGAAGGCTTACTTTCTTCGAGTCTCTGCTCAAATGTCACCTTCTCCATGCAGCCTACCAGGATCTCCCTATTCAAAACCATTACTCCACCCTCGCTGTCGGCACTGTGCATTGTCATCCCTGCTTTATGGCCACAACCTTCATTACCTTTTAATAACCTCTGTTATTTAAGCACCAATTTGTTTCTTTGTTCTCCACCATGCACCCCTCCACTGGAGTGCAACGTCCTGGTGGTCAGAATTTTTGTCGGTTTTGTTCACTGATGACTCCTAAATTCCTAGAAGAGTGCCTGGTGCATAGTAGGTGTTCAGTAAATACCGGATGGATGGATGATGGATGGATGGAAGGATGAGTGGGTAGATGGATGGATGGATGGATAGATGAGTGGATGCGTGCCTGCAAGCTTGGTGGGTGGGTACCTGCCTGTGTGCTCTATCTCATCTGTGCCACCACTCACACTGGCTGCATGTCTGAGCCTGGAAAACCCGTCTTCTTTTCCAGCTCAGGTAAGATCTGATTATTCACAAGCCAGTGACTTCCCCTTTTAAAGCCAACTTTGTTGTTTTATTACTGACATGTTTGCGCCAGATCTGTTTGCATGCTCATTAACTCATGTAAACGTTAATAATAATAATAATAATAATAATAATAATAAAAGCCTATGAAAACAGCTTCCTATGTGCTTCCTCTTCTGAGCATAATAACGTGAACACGCAGGGTTCATGTACACAACGGAACAGTCTCCTTTCCTGGGCTTCCAAATTCCTCCTGGGAAAACAGCAAATCCCAGGTGTTTTCATCTCCTCCCAACCCCAGTTTTTCTGCCTTTCTGCATAATTCAACGATCCTCAAGTAAAACAAAGATATCGAAGCCCCCTGCCTGTGACATGGCAGCGCCACATCCGCTCCCACCTCAGGGCAGCCTGGAGACTCAGTCTCAGCTGTACAAGTGTTTGTGAACGCGGGAATATTCCAAGAGTTATTTCCTCCATGGCTGCATCCTCCCCATAAATTCTCATCTTTTCACAAGTAACACTCAGCACTTCGCAGCATGCGGGCAGTTGGTTCTAGGGTCCCCCGTCCTGCCCGGTTCCGGGGTCCCAGCCCTCAGGTTCCTGCTGCCCTCCGCACCCACACAAACAGGTTTTGGAGTCCCCGCGGCCACAGAGCAACCGGCTGAAGGTCACCGGGACAGAGGCCGGCGCCGAGGCGCTCCATCGGGGAGGGGCCTGCGTTCCCCAGCCTCCCCGCGCTCAGGTGTGGCCAGGAGACAGTGCCAACCCGGGGGCCTCAGCCAGGGCGATTGTGACCCCAGGGGACATCTAGAGATGTCTGGAGATGTCTTTGGTTGTCACTCTTGAAGGAGAAGGTTTCTGTTAGAATCTCGGGCGGGGAGAGGCCAGCACCCAGCCTGCCTGGGACAGCCCCCCGCAACAAAGGAACGCCACCCCAAGTGTTTGCGGTGCCGACCCTGAGAGGTCCCGTTATGACCAGTGGGATGCGAGTTCAAGTGCCTTGAGCCAAGTCCGGGCCTGAGCTGGAAAGCTACCCCAGCGCGCCTCCGCGGGGTCCTCGAGCTCTCCCCCCTTCCTCCGGCTCGAAGAGGATGAGGCCGGACGCTCTGGACGCCGGCGGTGAACCTGGGGGCAGTGGGCGGGGCCCGCGTGCTGCGCCGCGATTGGAGGAGCGAGGCCGGCCCGCGCTGGCATCGCTTTGGACTTGGAGTGAGAAACAGAGCTGTGCTGGAGCCGCCCTGGGTCCGCAGGGGGACCTGGGGGTCCTGGAGTAGCCGTCACGTGGGAGAGGGGCCTCCTCCGGGGTTATTTCCCTGGAAATCAACTTAGAACAGAAACAAGG
>PVHT021183517.1:4245282-4255544 GCA_004024745.2 Catagonus wagneri
AGAACAGAAACAAGGAGCTGGCTTGTGCAGAGAAGCAGGAGGGCCGGGAGGACCTATATGTCTGTCAAAAACTTTCAAAACTGCCACTTTTCAAATAAGCCCTGTGAGGTCCACCTTTGGCCATTTTGGTACCAAGAGACTCCAAGTTAGAACTTTTATACGCTGCAATCCGTCGGTTTAGTTAAAGACATCTTCCCTCCCCATCATCCTAACTACTCAAAGCTTGGTGGAAAATGCCAGTTCCTATTTTTTACAGATTTTTTAGTTCATTCCTAAGGAGTGCTTGATGCTGTCATAGTGACCATTTATCGAAAAGGTTGAAATTTAAGAAGGAAAAATACAGGGACTCCCTAAACTAAAAATGTATTCCTTGTTCATCTGAAATTAAATTTGTGCAGCATTTTATCTGGCGACCTTGCTTCCTGAGCACTGCTATTCTTCCGGGCGCTGTATGTGACACGCGTTGACCGTTCAAAATACCATCTAGAGTGAGGTGCTGTTATCAATCCGAATTCTCAAGAGTCAGAAGGGCCAGGCCTTTCCCTGCGTCACATACCACCTGTCACGGCTGCAGTGCTAGGACCCCAGGCAGGCTCACTCCAAGTGCTTTGATGCTCCGCCACCGCCACCCCCACCCCCGGGGCAGGGGCGGGGACACACCGCTCCCAAGACCACGTGCGCTTAGGGTTGTTCTTTTTCAGCATCATCCCTTCGGTCCCCACCGGCATCATGGCCTCGGCGATCACCTGCCCCTAAGGGGACCCCAAGGCACAGTAAGGATGGTTAAGGTTGTTTTATTTCAGGAGTTCCTGTTGTAGCTCAGTGGATTAAGAGTCCAACTAGTGTCCATGAGGACGCGGGTTCGATCCCTGGCCTCACTCAGTGGGTTAAGGATCCAGCATTGCCGCAAGTTGCAGCATAGGTCTCAGATGAGGCTCTTAATCTGGCGTTGCTGTGGCTGGGCTGTGGCTGGATGCAGGCTGGCAGCTGCAGCTCCGACTTGACCCCTAGCCTGGGAACTTACTGTAAAATATCCCTTGTCAATGTTTCCTTTATTTTAATTATTTATTTATTTATTGGTCTTTCTAGGGCCACACCTGCGGCATAAGGAAGTTCCCAGATAGGATCTGAACTGCATCTGTGACCTACACCGCAGCTCACAGCAATGCCGGATCCTTAACCCACTGAGCAAGGCAAGGGTTTGAACCTGCATCCTCATCCATGCTACTCAGATTCGTTTCTGCTGAGCCACGTCGGGAACGCCAATGTATCCCTTTTTTTTTAAAGCCAGCATATCTCTCTGAAAACAATGAAATGGACTAGCTACACCTTCAGAAAGCCTTAGGGAGGAACTCAGTCAAAGATCGGACTTTGAAGGCGGACAGGCCAGGGTTCAGATTCGGGGTCCCATCTCCTGGCTGTACTGACAGGACGGGTTACGGGACAGTTTCCTGGCAGGTGAGACAGGAGTGCGGGCACGTGCCCCCGGAGGGTCTTGCAGGGTTTAGGGAGATCAGGCTGTGACAGGCCGCGTGCCGCGCCTGTGCTGAGTGAGGGGGCTCTGAGAGGACACCTGCCTTGTGGGGTGGAGGGCCCGGTGGGTGGGAGCCCTGACCCAGCAATTCCCAGGCTCCTACGTGCTCTCGGCCAGAAGGACCCCCCCCCGCCGACCCAACCGCGGGACTAACCGCCCCACTGCAGCACCCAGCGCCTCCCAGGCCCGCTCCCAGCATAAGCCCTCACTCGTCCTGCACCCAAAGACAGTCCTGCTCCCCGTGGACAGCGGGAGGGACAGGCATCCCGGGGTTCGTCCCGACCCCACCTGCCGCCTGGCCCTGCGGTACCGCCCACCGCGGCACTCCGGCTTCCCGGGAAAAATGGAGAGGACGGAGCCTGCCCTGCTGGTCAAGGTGAGAGTCAAAGAGAATGTCGCGGTTAGGTCTGCCCCGCGATTTAAATGCTGAGGGTTCCTCTGAAAAGATGTTACCTTCAAGGATAAAGCTGGAGATAAAGTAGAAGCAGGTGCTTGAGCAGCTCTGCTCCTGGCTCCTTCCACAGCCCCGGCGGCCCCTCGCTGGCAGCGGCTCTGGTTCCCCGCAGGCCCTAACTCAGTGGGTCTGGACCAGAGCCTGAGTCCACCGGCCTCCGTGCTCCCGGGCTGCAGGTCCTGGTGCCGCACTTTGCAGAGTGCGGGTCGGAGTCGGCGCTCCCGTGCAGTCTGCCCTCCACTTTGAGCCTCTCTGTGCTGGTGGAGGAGCCGGGAACCCGGGCCCAGGGTGACTGGCTGATGGCCGCTGCAAACGGGGAGATAGATGCCAAGGGCGAGGACAACACTGGTCTAAGCCAGAAATTCTACAGCTGTCAGACCTTGTACACCTGCATCAGGGCCAGGCTGGGCCTGAGAAAACAACAGTTAAATCGTATTTTTAAACTCCATGCCTTGATGAAGTAAGGTACATGGGAAGGTGCTTTGCAAAGCCAAACAAAGAAATGTGAATAGTTTCTTTAAACAGATACCGCTGCTATTTTCTATTTTATATAACAATTAACATGTAGAAACTTCTAGTTCCAGATAAGATGACGTAGATATACTTTTCCCTGTTCCTCCTGCTAAAGAGACATAAAAGAGGTGGAGAGAAGGGCAGCCTGGCTGGTGACTGTGGGGCCCAAGGAAGGACATGGTGATGTTTTCTCTGCTTTTTTTTTTTTGGTGTGTGTGTGCGTGTGTGTGTGTGTGTGTGTGCGCGCGTGCTTCTTATATCCCAGGCCAGACGCTGGGGAACCAGGCACCCAGAAATGCCAGTGGACACAAACCAAAGAAAACAAGAAAAGCCTGTGCTCTCAAGTAATGAACCAGGAACAAGGCAGCCTGGCAAGACAGAAAATGTCCAGACAATAACATGCTGCTCTAAACAAGCACCACAGTTTTATCTACATAAGGTATTTCACCTTTGCCCTGCTGTTAGGAGACGCCCCCACCCCAGTCTCCATCTACAGAAGGGTGGTGTTACAGATGGTGGGGTGGGGACCAGGGGCATCCAGCGCTGCCAGTCAGCAATGAGCCCCCTCAGCAGTGTCGGCAGAGATCACTTGGGAGCCTGGACTGTCTCACCCACACAGCAATAGCCAGGCTCTGCACCCCTTGCCCACTAGGTGGTCTCAGAGAAGGCTGAGCAAGAAGCTGGGGTATTCACGCCCCTCTAGAGGTAAGAGACCTTCGCCCCCACAATGCAGGTGGAGACCATTCTGCAGGGTAGTACAAGATGCCAGCCAGCGTGGCGTCAGCAGAGGCCAGCTCTAATAGAATTTGTGATTAAGACCCAGGGTTTCATAACACCCAAAAAGTCCAGGTTTCAATCCAAAATCACTCATCATACCAAGAACCAGGAAAAGCTCAACTTGAATGAGAAAAGACAACAGTTGCTAAGACTGAGTTGACATGATGTTGGAATTAACTCAGAAGGATTTTATAACAGCCACCAAAAAAGTCTTTCAATGAGCAGTTATGAATATGCTCCAAGAAAAGGGGGAAAAAATCTCAGTAAAGAAACAGAAGATATTGAGAAGACCCAAATGGACATTTTAGAAGTGAAAATTACAACTGCTAAAGAAAAAGCTCACTGGATGGGTTCAAAAACAAAATGGAGAAGACAGAGGAAAGAATCAGTGAACTTGAAGATAGAGAAATAGAAATTCCCCAATCTGAACAACAGAGATAAAATGACTTGTGGGACTGTAACAAAAGACCCAGTGTTCTTTTCGTCAGGGCCCCAGAAGGAAAGGAGACAGAGGGAGGGGATGAAGAAACATATAAGGGCTGAAATTTTTCTGAATTTAGAAGACAGACTTAAACCTACAGAGTCAAGAACACCTGAAAGAGCCTCAAACCAGAGAAACACAAAGAAATCCATGCCAAAATACATCATGGTCAAATTTCTGAAAAGTGAAGATTTTAAAAGGCAGGGAGAAATAGCACCTTATCTGCAGAGGAAAAAGAAATTTGGGGGGGGAGCAGATTTCTCATCCATAATCATGGATGCCCCAGGGAAGTGGAACAACGTCTCAAATACCGAAAGGACTCTAGCCCAGAAGTCTAGATCCAGCAAAAACATCCTTCAGGAACTGTGAGGCGAACAAGACCTTCTCAGATGCAGGAAAACTAAGAGGACGCATCACCAGCAGATCTATGCTTAAAGAATGTCTAAAGGATGCCCTTGAAACAGAAAGGAGGCGGTAGAAGGAAGAACAGTGGAACATCGGGAAGAAAGAATAAGAGAGAAAGTAAAAATGGGGGTAAATATAATAAACTTACCGTTTTCAGAGTTTTGTAAAGTAAATAAGGAAGATGTTTGGGTCCTCAAGGGGTCCTAGATAGCTCACTCTCACCCTGTGGATTGACTGAAGAGGCCCCACTTGCTAACCTGAAGCTTCTCAGAGTGTGGCGCCTGCACCCGCCTGCATCAGCACCTCCTCAGGCTGTTTCCTGGGCTGCTCACCAAACCCAATTAATCAGAAACTCTAGAGATGGGCCCTGGACTCTGCCTGTAGAGGTGGTTGTTACATACACTAAGGTACGATGTCCTCAGATCTGAGTTAACAGACTCAGGGCTCAGTCACTCAGTCTTAACTTCTGAGGAAGGTGAGAGCAACGTGTTTTATAAATTTCTGCAGAACTGGAACAAATTTCAGGGTAAAAAAAAATAACCAATATCCCCACTGGGGTCAAGGTCGCACACCTGCAGATCATCACAGGGTACCGTCCTAGGGAGTGTGGACTCCCAGAGACGTCTGTCCTTCTGTGCCTCAGTTTCTTCCTTTGTAAAATGGGGACAGCATCTGCTTTCCCTAAATCGTGGGGTCCAGGTGAAGAGCAAAACAGGCCAGCGGGGATGGGCTTGTAAATGATTACTCTTCCCCAATGTGAATGTTTAACCTGGCCTTAAAGTGGGCCATCATGTTGCCTTTTCTTCTTTGAAATGGAATGTCTGCGCGCTTCGCAGACTCCTGGAAGGACAGAGATTGTTAACGATAAAATGTGCCACTTAATTCAACCAGCCTCTCCTCCAGGGTCCGGCAGATCCACAGCCACGGGGATCAAACACGCGGGCCCAGGCGTAAGCCGGGCGGGAAGACAGCATGAGCTAGAGGGAGCTGATGATGGGTGCCCAGGGATTGCTCCCCGCAGGTCCCCGCTGCTGACTGGGTCCCCCCGAAAATGCTGTCCTAGTCCTGTCTGCTCCCACGGACAAGGGTGGCAGTGACGTGTGACAGGAGTCAGGGGCTTGCAGAACGCTCGTGCTAGTTCCAACTGGGTAGAAGGAATATCGGAAATTATCATTTTTAGGGACGTGGTAGTGAAAGCCTCAGAGACTTGGGGGGGGGAGTGGAGAGAAGGATGTCCGACTGTTTAAAAAACATCTTTCCACAAGCCAGCCTAAGAGGCCAGTGTTCAGAATTATGCGCGCTGGCGCCTCCCGGGTGCCACCAGTGCCCCAGAGGCGGCCTCCCCGGTCGGGAAAGGGCAGTGGCCAAAGCGCCGCGGGCGCAGGACGCGTGGCCGCCGAGCGCGCCCCGGGCCCCGGCGGGACAGCGGCGGGGAGCGGCGGGGTGGCCGCTGGCGGGTGCGCTGGCGGTGCGGGGCGGGTTCCTCCCCTCTGAAGTCATGGACTTGGCCCGGGGCATCCCGGCCGGCGCGCAAACGTGGCTTCGGCCAAAAGGGGGGCGGGGGGGGAAGGAAGCGGACAATGTGTTTCTTGTTAGGGACTCGCGAGCCCAGCCTCGGGTTTTGCTTTTGGTGCCACATTGTAATATTAAGATGCCGCTTGACTCCGGACAAGCCCGCCCTCGTCGCCGGCCGGGGAGGGCGGCTGCGGGTTCCCACGGACGCCAGTGGGCAGTCCCGGCGGCCCGGGCGCAGCGTCCGCGCAGGGGGCGCGCTGCGGGCGGCCACCCGGGGTCCCCGCGGTGACCCGGAGTCGCTGAGGGGGCCGGACCCCACGACGCGCGCCTCGGGGAGGCTCAGACTCGGCGACGCCAGCCCCGCGCCCGCCAGCTCTCGGGGCGGCCGGGGATTGTTTCCCAAGACCTTATCTCTCGCTCAAGTTAATTTTCTTTTTTTAATTTGGTGACCGGAACAAAAGTCACAGGAAAATCGTTTGTGAAAACCAAACGCGGCCACAAATCGGGGCACTTCATAGCATTTGTAACTAAATATTGGCCTGCCGGTAGTTAAATCGGCCCCTCTGCCAAACTTCCCAAACTTTGCTTTCTTTGAACGAGTCTGAAAGGCGATCACCTTCCCAGATCAGACGGTTGAAAGCAATTGGATTTAGCACGGCGTTTTTCCTGGTGCTCTTGAGATCGCTGGGCAAACAGGAGGGCGCGCGAATCCTAGAAGGAATTAGGGCTGGAATGGTGGCGGGCGGGGGAGGGACGACTGTTAAGCGTTGTAGTAGCTCAAGCGTTTTGTTAATGCAATTTATTAGCTGTGCGCGACAAGAAGTAGGAGAGGTTAGGCAGGACTTCAAAAATACCCAAAGGGAGAAAAATAAACATCCCCTTGTTTGCTTTTTGTGGTTTTGCTCATCCCCCCCCCCCCGCCTTGCCCCTCATCTAAGGCTGGTTTTAAACCCAAACTCAGTTATCTGGTTTCAGGGCAAGGGCTGCCTCTTGCCAAGGTATTAAATAAACAAGGACAGCAAAAACCTGAATCCTTATGTAATCCAGATGCCGTTTCCTCGAAAACCACAACAAACTCTGCTAAACCAGATAACAGGACGGGAAGAGTCGGACCCCCACCCCCGCGGTTTTAGGGCCAGCAGAGGACGTCCCCGTCCAGCAACTCCTCTGCAGCGCAGATGATATATAACTGCTGCTAACACTCTGAACTGCAGATGCGCACCCTTGAGGGATCCGGATGCCATAAACTGTCCCGGAATGCTGGCATCTGGTTCTTAAAATGGAACCTTCCCTAGAGATAAAGTCGGGAGCGCGGGGGCGTCCGCGTCCGCGGGGGAACTGGGAACTTTCTGGCCTCCTGATGTTCTCAGCTGAAAACGCCGCCTTGGAAAAGGGGCTAAGTTTGCCTGGCTTCGTAGTGGAAATGAGGGCTCGGACGCGGGTCCACCGGTGCGCAGAGGCTGGGAGCCGCGGACCGAGCGGCACATCCTTGGGGGGGGGGAGCGGGGAGGAGACTGTTCTGGAAAAATCTGTAGGTTTTTAGGGCAACCTCCAAGGGTTCCAGGGGGCAATTGGGGGGGGGGCAGCTTCAAAGTCATATCTGCAAGAATCCAAAGGAATAAATAAATCTCGCCATCCACTAAGACGGTCACCTTCTCCCCATCCGCCCTTCCCTCGCGCCAGCCCCACCCTGAACGCCTGGATTGCAAAAACAAATAAAATAAAGCAAAACCTTTGCTTTGACAGCCTCTAAGCCACATTACGCCTCCTTCTGCACAAGGAAGATTTCTTTTCTTCTCCCTCTCCAGGCTTTTTTTTTCTTTTTTTCCCGACCCCCCCCCCCCTTTTCTTCTCGGCCCTCCTTCCTTCCCCCAAATCGCTCGAAACTTAAGACGTGCAGCGGCTGCAGGTGCGCGCGGGCCGGGCGGCCGGGCCGGGGCGAGCCTGGGACGGCCGGGCCTCGCAGGCATTGATCAGCTGGGCGCGCGCGCTGAGTGACGGCGCGGTTGCCATGGCAGCCGCCTGAGCGGCGCCGCGAGGACAAGGCTGCAGGGCGGCGTGAATGGGCGGCGTCACGCGCCTGGCGCCAGAGAGTCTGCTCCGGGGCTCCGGCCCCGGCCCCGCAGCGGCCTGGCCCGCGCGCCGCCGCCGCCGCCGCCGCTGCCAATTCATCACCTGTCAGGGATCACTCGGGGGGTCACGGGCGGAATGGACACAGCTGTGAGAACAAAACCGGGGGGAAGAAAGGCGAGCGCTCCCAATTGCGCCAGATGTGCAGGGAGGACCTTGAGGACCCCCCACCCCCACCCGCGGCCCCCGCAGGCTCCTCCCGCCCCCAGTTGCATCACGCGGGGATTGCAAAGGCGGCCTGGCTGGCCCAGCCCGCGGCTGCTTCTGATTACAGCGAGGAGCCGGTCGCCCAGGGAGCAGGCGGCGGGGCCTGGGGTGGAGACCGAGGGAGTGAGCCCTGGAACCAGGGTGGGGGAACTTCCAGGGCCAGCGTGTGCCTTTAAGTGGCGGACGAAAGCACCCCCCCCACACACGCGCACCGGAAGCCATTCACACCTTCCCACCACCCACGGATCTAGCGAATCCAAGGCCCTTTCTGCAAGCTTTAGAGGCCTCAGATGCAAACCAATTGACAGACTCTTGGGTGCCTGTAACCCACCCCTGAAAATGCTGCTTCAACACCAATTACCGAATGAAAACATACTTTTAAGGGTAATTTCGTATTGGGCTCGAGGAGCTAGACAAACTAGTCACCTGGGCCTTCTCTTAATCATTAACTTATACAGCCTCGTAATCCCCTTAAAATGATCTTTAAATGAACATGGAACTGGGTAGGCTGCCAGTCGAATCAAATTCAGCATAGGCTGACTGGACTCTTGACATGGCCGCTGAAGAAGGAAACACCAGACAACTTTGACCGTATTTAGCAGTTTTACTGCAGCAGGGTCCAAAAATGATCATGAGAGAAGGCACTGCCTTAAGCAAGTTTGCAAGTGTGTAAAGTAATACTGCACAGCGCTCATTAGGAACCAGCCCAGAGCCTGGCTGTAGGGATAATGAGGCTGGCACGGACGTTAACATACGGTGTCCTTGGAAAAAGCTAGGAATGTGTCAGTATCGCAGAGCTGCAATGTCCAAGAATCACAAGTAATAATTTGAGAATCCCAAAGATGTTTGTTTACATTGGCTATTATTGTAAAATAGTCAAAGTATAACATCATGAACCAAAATAGTGTCAAAACAAAATCTGTTCCGCTGTGGCACGTATGTGACAGAAACACATGCACACAAAGTACATCAAAAGGCTCGGACTGTGGGGGACTGGGGTATGAAGTCATTTCCAGACTTAATATCAGAGGAGAGGTTTTTAATCAAACGCTGTCAGGAACAGAGAATTGCAGGCTTCGTTTTCAGGGCCAGGCCCTGAGCAGATTCCTCTGCTGGTCAGGGAAACATCCACCTCCATCCTCCACAGCCCAAGCTGCCGGATTTTCTGAAAGTGACAGCCACCTCATCGCCACCAGCTCTTCCTCCCTAGAGAGAAGCCCTGAGGCAGGCACATGGCTGCAAGTGGTGTCAGAAGCCAGACCCTCAGGCCCACCAGCTGAAGAATTAATCATTAATTAAAGGAAAAACAATGTCGTTTCCCCATTATTAAGCTTTGCTTTTTTATCCAATTCTGCCCTCCCCCCTTACTTAAAAGCAAAGGAGCCGAAGACTGACACAAAAAGTAAAATATTTATAGATACTATGTTGTCTCAGATTTTCTAGTTTATTGTATTCTTGAGAAATATGGTTTTCAAAACACTAATTTACTGTGGTCTTCGGTTAAGCTAGAATTTATGTGTGAATTAACCAAAAAGGATTTTGAGTAAGTAACCCCAAACTTTTTTAAAAATGTAGGTGGCAGAATGAGTTATTAAAGATTTATAGGGGGGAAAAAAGGGGGAAGGAAATGACCTGAAGCTGCCCCGATACTAGTGCTGAAAAGATTCCAAACCTGGTACATGACAGATTTAAAAAAAAATAGTGTGAAGATGTCGACAACGGGCTGGAGCCACCAACCTGTCACAAAGCTTTAAAAATACGGTAGGCACTGGAATGTGACACCAGAAATCACGACTTGTGCATAATTAATCACCTTACTTTGCCACCTACATTGCAGAGAACAGACTGGCAGCCTCTCAAAGCAGTGTGCGTAAATACAGCTTCAGTACGCCAATTCTCCTAATGATTTCTGATTCACAGGATCACTATCATAGCCCTTCCTAGTTCTAGAAAAGGAACCCAGAAAGCGTCCTTCCGCTCAGAGCTCCGCAGCCATCAGCACAGCTTCCAATAAGTACTCATTTAACAGAGTTCACAATAACGCCTCCTGCGCTGCTCGTTGCTCGGAGTGGCACGATCCGCCACTAAACCTGTTGTTGAGTGAGCGAGTGGGTGTTTGGGTTTTTTTGTTTTGTTTTGTTTTTGCCTTTTGCTTTTTTTTTCTACAAAGGTTTTCATTATCTTAAGAGACCGAACTCACACTACAAACGTCACTTGGGGACGGCAAACTTATTTGCGTTTTCTCT
>PVHT021183517.1:4255644-4331093 GCA_004024745.2 Catagonus wagneri
AGTCCTCGCCTTCCCTGCGCTCCCCTCCCGCCCGGCGCTTACTGTACTCTATTTACCACCCAGCTGGGCTCGCGCCGCGGGGATTGGCTGCGAACGCGGAAGGACCGAGCGCTCGCCCCGCGCCCGCGACGGCCAATGGGGGTGCCCGCCCGGCCTGATGGACGTGCCGCCCTCCACCAATGGGAACGCAAGGAGGCCGGATCGTGTGGCCCCGGCGAGAGCTGATAAAAGCCGCCGGGCCGGGCTCCCTGCTTCGTTCTGAGCCGAGCCCGGTGCCGCGCGCAGGAAGCTTTGCAGGCGGCCGAGGCGGCGGCGGCGGCGGCGGCGTCCTGAGCTCCGGGGCAGCCCGCTCCCTCCTCCCGGTCTCTCCCTTCCTGCGGTCAGCATGAAAGCCTTCAGTCCCGTGAGGTCCGTTAGGAAGAACAGCCTTTCCGACCACAGCCTGGGCATCTCCCGGAGCAAAACCCCGGTGGACGACCCGATGAGCCTGCTGTACGACATGAACGACTGCTACTCCAAGCTCAAGGAGCTGGTGCCCAGCATCCCCCCGGACAGGAAGGTGAGCAGGATGGAGATCCTGCAGCACGTCATCGACTACATCTTGGATCTGCAGGTCGCCCTGGACTCGCACCCCGCCGTTGTCAGCCTGCACCGCCCGCGACCGGGGCAGAGCCCGGCGTCCAGGGCGCCGCTGACGACCCTAAATACGGACATCAGCATCCTGTCCTTGCAGGTAAGACCTGCTCGCGGTGCCCTGCTCGCTGCCGCGCGGCCGGGCAATGCCTGGGTCGCCACTGGCCGACCCATTGTCGAGACCGCCGGCCGCCGTCGGTGACTTACAGATGAGCTAATTAACTTCATTATTGTTATTACTGTTTTTCACAAACCTGCTGCAGATTGAGTTATGCGGGAAACTGCTGATAAGTTCTGACGGGTTGATGCATCAATCTCTGAGTCTGCATTTAGCATAAACGTTTTTACTGGAACTTGCTGTTCTATGGGCTACTTAAAAAAAAAAAAAAAAGGAAAGGCCCTTTCTCTTTCTCCTGAAGTTGTCTAACGCCGTGCCTTTTATCCTCTTTCTCGTAGGCTTCTGAATTCCCTTCTGAGTTAATGTCAAATGACAGCAAAGCGCTCTGTGGCTGAATAAATGGTGAGTGTTTGCTTGTGCCTCCGGTTGGTGAGCCGGCACTTGGAGTGTGTGTGCGCGCGTGTACTTGCGAGTCTGTAAAATGCTGGGTTTGGTGGATCGATACTTCGTTGTATTACACGTAGGACATTGTTTGCGTGTATCAGACGTGGACAGGCATCTAGCTCCTGTTACTCAAAATCACCGAACACTTTCCTTAAAAAAAAAAAAGCCAATAACTATTGAAGGTGGCAGAATGAAATGTGTGCTGGTTTCTGTGCGCCAGTAACATGCCTCGGCTGTTTGCTTCTCACGCTCCGGTACTACGAGGTACTAACCCCCGTATAGTTAATCTTATCGCCGCAAATTCCATCAGGATCCTCCTTCCCTAAAACTCCAGCCCTCTGGGACCAGGCTAGCCGAGCATTGCTACCCTGTGCCTCAGCCCCTGTGATGTGGGATTCCGACTTCCCGATCTGTTAACTAAAGGGCTGTTTTCAATCAAATAATTGTTACAAGAAGCAGACTGGCGCCTGTGAGCCCTGCCGCTGGAGATCCAAATAGGAGATTGCACTGGGAAGTT
Organism: Catagonus wagneri; assembly: GCA_004024745.2. Classification (NCBI taxonomy): domain Eukaryota; kingdom Metazoa; phylum Chordata; class Mammalia; order Artiodactyla; family Tayassuidae; genus Catagonus; species Catagonus wagneri. The sequence continues at coordinate 4,257,357 of PVHT021183517.1, forward strand.
TTTCGCCTGAGTCTCTGCTATTTTAATGTTTAATTTGCGCTGTCGAGGCCGAGTGTGTGTCTTGCATCTGTGGACGCCAGGGTTTGCCCAATGTTTGAGTGTTTGGTTAAATGTTCGAACTGCGGCTTCCTCCTGGCGCCAGTCTGCCCGCCTCTGCCCTTAGGTTAAAATCTGCTAAACAATCCTTTCTCTCTCGATCTTTTGCAGGTGTTCATGCCTCCCCCCCCACCTTTGCACAACAACAGCAACAAATCCACAGGCTCTTTTAAGGCGCTGAACTTATTTTTCAACCATTTCCCAAGGAGGACAAGTCAAATGGACCTTTTAAAAAACAGTGGAAGGAAAACTAAGAATGGTCGACTTGCCCAGGGTATCCTCTGACCCGGACTGTGTGCTAGTTATTTATGAAAAAGACTTTTAAATGCCCTTTCTGCAGTTGGAAGGTTTTCTTTATATACTATTCCCACCATGGGGAGCGAAAAACGTTAAAATCACAAGGAATTGCCCAATTTAAGCAGACTTTGCCTTTTTTCAAAGGTGGAGCGTGAATACCAGAAGGACCCAGTATTCAGTTACTTACATGAAGCCTTTCGGTCAGAAATTACCTTTTTGACGCAAGCCTACTGAATGCTGTGTATATATTTATATATAAATATATATATATTGAGTGAAACCTTGTGAGCTCTTTCATTAGAGTTTCCTTGTATAGCGGCAGAGATGTCCATTTCTGCATACAAAGTGTAATGATGTACTTATTCATGCTAAACTTTTTATAAAAGTTTAGTTGTAAACTTAACCCTTTTATACAAAATAAATCAAGTGTGTTTATTGAATGGTGATTGCCTGCTTTATTTCAGAGGACCAGTGCTTTGATTTTTATCATGCTATGTTATAACTGAACCCCAAAAAATACAAGTTCAAATTTATGTAGACTGTATAAGATTATAATAAAAACATGTCTGAAATCAACACCTGAATTTGGAATGATTTGTAAGACGCTCTTTCCACCTCCTCTGTCTCTGGCCATTTTATTTAACCCCTCACCCCCACCCCTTTTGCTCCCTCGCCATCCCCCCCTCCCCAAGTCTTGGAACCTGTGTGCTGAGAAACCCCTTATCAGATGTGTGGTCAGAATTAGCACTTTGGGGCAAAGGGCTGCTGCTGCTCTTTGGGAAAGCTGGGAAGTCTATAACCCCAGAAGTTTCTTTCAGTCCAGTCTGTGTTTTGAGTTTGGAGTTGCTGCGGTGGTGGCTCCTGGGACTGGGATCATTCATATGACACGTGGGCTCTGGCAGGGCTACCTGTCTGCAAAGATGTTAAGACGCTTCTGTTGTAAAGGAAACTGCTGTTAATCAGAAGAGAATTCCGAACATGATTTTAAGATTTAGAGGAAGGGCAAGAAGCCCTGGGTGTTAGGGTCTGCGGCTGGCGACTGTCTGCCCTGGGGATTCAGCTGTGATCCGGCCCTGAGCTCACAGCCCTGGCTTCCCCTGTGCTTCCTCCACCTGCAGCACACCCAGCCCCGGGGAGAAGGGCTGGGACCCCGCCAGCAGTCGCCCTTCACCCTTGACTGTGCAGCTGGCCGGCCCAGGGAAGGACACCGGGAGTCGCAGGAACAGTATCAGCGCGCTATTTGCACTGCAGTCCTCCCGCGGCAATACTGGCACTCTGCCTTAAATTACACGGTTAATACAGATACCTGTTTAAAATTCACATATCTACGTACATTTATATTACACTCTCAAATTGGAAGACACGTCCCGTGAGGTGGAGGGTTCTAGAAGGCTGGTCGGAGGTGGACGGGAACTGGAGAAGGAAGTGGATGGGCCGCTGAGGATAGGTGCTCACCTGGGGCCGTTTTCTCAGGCCCAGCCAAGCAGGTGTTTGGGTGGCGCCACCGAGTCTGCCCTGGCGGCTGCGGCGTTTCCGGCCCTGACACGGAATCCAGCACCACTGAGCGAGGGGCCGGGGGCGGAGGCTGGGGTGAGAGGCAGCCTGGGGAACCTCAGTTCGAACCTTGCCAGGCTCTTGCATCCTCCGCAGCGGTCCTGGCCCCCAGACCCTCCTTCCTTCAGGGCGGGGGCCGTGCAGCCGGCCAGGGCCGCCCTGCCCACCGCCCGCGTCCTGGACATCGTCCAGCTCTAGGATGGCATGCCGCTCCTCAAGTGAGCCTGTGCTTTGATCCAGGCGCAGTACCCAGGGCTGTCGTTGTTGTTAATAATCATACCCCCTCAAGGAAGTGGGCTCTGGCTGCAGCACCGGGGCGGAGCCGGCCATCCCGGCGCAGGCTGCCCTTCAGGCCTGTCCGCTGACTTCTGTCCACATGCGGTCAGCCCCTCCAGCCCCCTGCAGGACGCGCACCCCGGCTCGGGGCTGGACCCGGTGGGGCGAGAGCAGGAAGCTCAAGGTCAGGTCGCTGCCCACCCTCGTCTTTTCCTTCGGAGGGGATGGGGGGCGGGGCGGACAGCAGCCCCATGCCCCCCCCCACGTCCCGGCCCCGCCGCCAGCCTCGGTGACCAGTGCGAGGTCTGCTGGACGCGCGCTAGGGAATCCGACCCGGGCGCAGGATCTTGTGCAAGGGCTCCGTGGCTTTCCTGGGGAAGCTGTGTGGGCGGGGTGGGCCCTTTCAACACCTGCACTGTCACTGGGAGCCCGGGACCGTTTGCAAGTTTTGGACGAAGACCCAGAGTAGCAGCAGCGTCAAGGAAAAGTGGCTCCTTTCGGAGGGGACTTCTCGCCGCGGGGCCAGGCGGCCCTTCGAGGTCCGACCGGTGGAGGCCGGGCGCCACCTGCTGGCCAGCGCGAGGAAGGCGGCTCGAGAGCGGGGGTCCTGGTGGGCCGGGGATTGGAAGCCGAGTTAATCCGCTGAAGCTTCAGGGGAGAAAAAAAACGCCAGGGAGATACAGCCTTTTGAAAATGAAGGGGGATGTCATGAAAGCTGCTTTCTCTGGCATGCGTGTGTACAGTCGTTTCCACATGCGATTCTTGTTTCATCTTTACTATTTCACAACTTGGATGGGACCCCCTTTTGCAAACTCGTATCTATCACTAACCAACTCTACACCCAGTGCTGTCCTGGTTTTTAATAAAAGCATCCTCCATGATCCTGGCCTCAAAGAGATTACATCCAGATCGTGGAGAAAAGTTATGAAGCCCAATGCAAGCCAGAGCGTTTTCCCTTCTCTTTTCTTTCCTTAATTTTTGGTTTAAATTTTTTTCCCAAACAGCTTCACCAGGAACCCCGGTGAACATTTTGGTAAAGGAATAAGAGCCAGTGGAAGTGGACATCTTGGTTATTCCAGACCTTAGTGAGAATAGGGCTAATTTTCTCTATTATACCTGACCCGGCTCTAGGATTTTGTTATAATATATAGTCTTTATCAATTTTAGGAAGAACCTTTCAATTGTCAGGGCTTTTTTTTTTTGAGAATTGAAAATCATAATTCAGGGGTGGTTTGCAAAATACTTTTACTGTATTTATTGATACTGTGACACTGATTTTTTTCTGATGTGAACCACCCTTGCATTTTTACTATAAATCCTGCCTATGTGAAGACAATGTATTACTTTTTCTATACACTGGTAGGTTCTGTTAGCCAGTATTTTACTAGCATTTTTTTTCTTTTTTTTTTTCCATGCCTGTGGCATGTGGAAGTTCCCAGGCCAGGGAGCCAACCTGCGCCACAGCAGTGACAACGCCTGATACTTAACCGCTAGGCTACCAAGGAACTTCTACTTGGAATTTTGGAGAATGAAATGGAGCCTGGGTATCTTTGCAGTCCTTGTCTAACTTTGGAATCAAGGTCACACGAACCTCAAACAATAAATGTGCGGGTCAGTTTACATTAATTTTAGTCCTCACAGCCATGGATAAATCCTTGGAGAAGCAGATATGTAGTGTCTCCTACAGACACCGGACTCAGCCACGTGGTGTAAGTGAGCAGAAAGGGTGCGCAGCAGTCAGGGACACAAGGACTCGGCGCGGTGTCCTAGAGTGCAGGGGGGGCTTCTGAGCTTCATAGGAAATAGCCTTCCTGTCAATACAACGCTGTTCTCTGGAGCTTTTTTTTTTTTTTCCACACTAGAGGGCGATTGTTCACGGGCTCGCTCTCCACAGGGTGGGCACCCAGCTCCAGGACTGCCCAGTCAAACAGCCTGACCGGCCGCACATTCTGCTCTTTCTGATGCGCCCTGCGGCAGAAAGACGCCTCCAGGCCCACTGTCCTTCTGCCCAGGCTTTGAATGTCTATTTCATCCCAAAGATAATCTGAGACACAGGCAGCAAGATCGGTTGAGAAGCTTAGCAAGAGGCATTCGTGCCAGTTACGGAAGCAGGCCCTCCTGGAGTGCCAGCCTGAGGTCACACGGACGTCAGCGACCCCGAGGAGGGCAGAGGAGAGTGTGCGGAATCAGAGCCAGGGGAGGGCAGATCTCCCAAGGGGCCCGAGGGACCTGGGTGAGCTCCACCAGCCTCAGTAAGTCAAGGGCGCAACAGGAATTGAAAACAAGGTTTTGAAACCGTGTGAAGCAGGACATTGCAACAGAGACCGCTGTGCCGGACTCCTGAAAGCCTGCAATCTTAGCTAAAGTATAAACGGGGGGGGGGGGAATTACTCACTAGCCCAGGAAGATCATGAGAAAGTCTGTCTCTCAGTCTAAGATCAGCCAAGAAAAGAAATAGCTCCCTTGAAAATACATTGCCAGAAATTCCCTTTGTGGCTCAGCAGTAACGAACCCAACTAGTATCCATGAGGACGTGGATTTGATCCCAGGCCTCGCTCAATGGGTTATGGATCCAGCGTTGCTATGAGCTGTGGTGTAGGTCACAGACACGGATCTGATCTGGCGTTGCTGTGAGCTGTGGTGTAGATCGGCAACTATAGCTCTGATTCGACCCCTAGCCTGGGAACTTCCATATGTTGCTGGAGTGGCCCTAAAAAGAAAAAAAAGGAAACACAATACATTGCCATAGATCTGAGCTTGCTAGTGGGGAATGGAAGCGCAGATATACACCACCCAGTTAGTCTGAGAAATTCTAATCCTGATAAATTAACATAAAAATGCAGTCCTGGCAGGTGGTGCCCCTGGGATGTTTGGCAAATAGCAAATGCAAAACTTCTCTAGAGAGAAAAGCTCACCATCCACACAGCACAAAATTCTCATATGTAATGGCTTACTGTAATTTAATTGTAAATTTACAATAAAAAAAAAAACACTGGAAAACAATTCACTATGAGAAAAGAATCAGTAGATACAGTGAAGAGAAAGATTAGAAACCAAAGAATGATAAAGGATAAGGGTGACGAAAGTGATTTTTAAAAATCAAAGAGCTAATTGAAAACATAAGAAAATCACAAGATCTATTTACTGAAATTGAAAATTTAATGCAAAAGTTAAAGCCCAGATTAAAAACCACTGGAGCAATTTTATATACTAACAATGAGCAATCCCAAAAGGAAATTAAGAAAACAATTACATTTACAATAACATAAAAAAGAACTTAGAAATTAAGTTAACCAAGGAGGCAAAAGACTTGTACAGTTAAAAGTACAAAACATTGCTGAAGAAATTAAAGAAGACATAAAAAAAAAATGGAAAGCTGTTCCATGCTCATGAATTGGAGGACTTAGTATTTCTAAAATGACAACGCCACTCAAAGCGGCCTGCAGATGTAATACAATCTTTGTCAACTCACAATAATTTTTTTTGCAGAAATAGGAAAAAATATTCTAAAATTCATATGGACTCAAGAGATTCTTAAGCTAAAACAACCTTGAAAATGAACAGAACTTAACAGTTCCTGACTTCAAAACTCACTATAAAGCTACAGTCATCAAAACAGTATGGTTTGGGCATGTGTACAGGCATAGTGATCAATGGAATAGACTAGAGAAGCCAGAAATAAACCCTTGAATACTCAGTCAAGTGATTTTCAACCAGGAAGCCAAGACCATTCAAAGGGGGAAAGGACAGGCTTTACAACAAAAGGTGCCGGGGAAAGTGGATATTCACATGCAAAAGAATGATACTGGACAGCACCTAACGCCACATACAAAAATTAGCTTAAAATGCATTCAAGACAGAGACATAAGAGACATAAGAGCTAAAACTATAAAACTTTTAGAAGAAAATACGTTACTACACCGCATGTAGTAATGATTTCTTGGCCGTGACACCAAAGGCGCAGGCAAAAATAAATAAAAATAGACAAATTGGACTTCATGAAAATGCAAACTTTCTGCATCAGTGGGCACTACCAACAGAAAGAAAAAGTAACCTACCAAATGGGAGAAAGTATTTGCAAATCATGTATCTGGTAAGGGATTAATATCCAAAATATATAAAGGAATCCTAAAAGTCAACAATGACGACAAACAAACAACCCAACTAAAAAATGGGCAAAGGATTTGAATACACATTTATCCAAAGAAGACATATAAATGGCAAATGAAATTTGAAAAGACAATCATTACCAGTCATCATTAGAGGAATGCAAATCAAAATCTCAGTGAGATGTCAATGCACATCTCTTAGGACGGCTGCTATCATAAAATCCCCCAGAAAATTGCAAGCATTGGGGAAGATGTAGAGAAGCTGTAATTCTTTCCCTTTTGGTGATAATATCAAATGATACAGCTGCTCTGGAAAACAGTATGGAGGCGCCTCAAAAAATTAGAAGATAGAATTACCATATGATTCAGCAGTTCCGTGTCTGGCCATAGATCCAAAAAAATTAAAGCAGGATCTCAAAGAGATATTTGCATGCCCATATTCATAGTAGTATTATTCACAAAAGCTAAAACTTGGAAGCAAACCATGTGTCCGTCAACAGATGAAATGGAAAGCAAAGTGTCTATACATACAATGAAATGTTATTCAGCCTTAAGAAGGAAGGAAATGCTGACATACGCTACAACATGATGAGCTTCGAGGACATTATGTTAAGTGAAATCAGCCAATCACAGCAAGACAACTGTTCTATGAGTCCATGTACATGCAGCACTTAGTCAAAATCATTGCAGCAGGCAGTTGAAGTGTGGGTGCCAGGGGCCAGGGTAGGGGAAAAGAGAGAGTAATTGTTTAATGGGTACAAGTTTCAGTTTTGCAAGATAAAAAGTGTTCTGAATGAAGTTTTTTCATTTGTTTGTCTTTTGTTTGGGGATTTTGTGGGGTTTTTATATATATATATATATATATATATATATATATATATATATATATATATAATCTTTTTAGGGCTGCACTGGCAGCATATGGAAGTTCCCAGGTTAGGGGTCAAATCAGAGCTACAGCTGCCAGCCTACACCACAGCCACAGCAATGCAGGATCCGAGCCACATCTGCGACCTACACCACAGCTCACAGCAACGCTGGAGCCTTAACACACTGAGCAAGGCCCGGGATCGAACCCATGTCCTCATGGATACTAGTCAGGTTCGTTAGCCACTGAGTCACGATGGGAACTCCGAAAAGAGTTCTGAAGATGGTGTTGACAGCTGCACGGCAATATGAATGCTCTTAGTACATGTGTATTTCTCCACAGTAAGAAAACAATTTAAGTTGCTACAGAGAGAGTTAATGAACTGGGAGACAGATTTGAGGAAATCACCCAGAACATAGCCATGAAGAGACAAAGAGACAAAGATAGCCCAAATACGAAGTCAGAGCAGGAGACGTAGAGGATGGGATGAGAAGATCCAACACAAAGGACAGACTTTACCGAAGGTCACAGCAATGGAGGGGAAGGCGTCACAGTGAGCAAGCGACTTAAACTTGAACATTAGACATGTCTACATAGTAGGGAAGCCTTCAGCCCAGCTGACGAGCTACACACAATATGTCCTAAAACTCGCTTTCACAGATGAAGTAACACGGTGCAGATGGGCCAAAGTCCAAGAGTGACCATGTACTGTGTTGACAAATCTTGTGTGTTGTTGATAACGAACCGTTTCAACTCCTATTCAGAGGATTTGGACAAAATCTAGCAAAATTATATATCCATTTAACCTTTCACTCGGCCATCCCACTCAGGAATCTATCCCAAAGTCATACTTACAAAAATGTGAACTAATACCTGCTCCCAAGTTAACAGACTTGGCGTCCTTTTTTTTTAAAATAGCAAATGACTGGAAACAGCCCATGTGCTGTTGTGCTAGGTGCTGCAGACACAAGGACCCCTGCCCTGAGCCTGGGTTCCCGCACTGAGAGGCAGACATACACAAGGACACGGCCTTACGTGTCAGGGTGGCAAGTGCTGCAAGCGAAATGCAGCAGGGAGAGGTGAGAGGCTGGGGCGAGCCGGGTTCTGACTCACTGGCCGTCTCTACTCTATCCTCTTGGGGTGGGGCTGTGCGGGCCCAGGCTCAGGGTCGTGTGGCCCGCGGTCCGCCACCTCTGTGATATCTCCCCGGAGTTCTTGTCGTGCTTTATCAGTTACTGAGTTACCACTTTACACCTTGTTAACAACTGTATTCTCGCCTTGAAAGTACCAGCCTGGACTCCGACTGTCACACTGTGCCCAAGCCCTTGACCTCCCCGTATGACACGTGGAAACCCAGAAGCTCAACTCCAAAGGCTCACCCAGTCTTGGACTGAAAACAGAATCTCGAGTTCCCGTCGTGGTGCAGCAAGTAGGAATCCAACTAGGAACCATGAGGCTGCAGGTTCGATCCCTGGCCTCGCTCAGTGGATTAAGGATCCGGCGTTGCTGTGAGCTGTGGTGTGGGTCGCAGACGCGGCTCGGATCCCACGTTGCTGTGGCTGTGGCGTAGGCCAGTGGCTACAGCTCCGATTAGACCCCTAGCCTGGGAACCTCCATATGCCACAAGGCGGCCCTAAAAAGCAAAAAAATAAAATAAATAAAACAGAATCTCCACTATATGTTGGTCCTATATTGCTGCATATCTAAGCACCCCAAAGCTTAGCAATGCTTAGGACAGCAGATGCTTCTTACCTTGCAGGGATTCTCAGGGTCAGGAACCGGGAGGGGCTCTGCTGGGTCGCCCTGAATCAAGATCTCTAGACTCGGGAGTTCCCTTGTGGTGCAGCGGGTTGAGGATCTGGTGCTGTCACGGCAGTGAGTTAGGTCACTATTGCAGTGCAGGTTCGACCCCTGGCTGGGGAACTTCCAGATGCCATGGGCGGGGCCAAAGAAAATAATCTTAAAAATTTTTAACAAAAAAGATCTCTAGACTCAAGGCTGACCACAGCCCAGCTTCCAGGCTCCCTCATGTGGTCGCCTCTGTTCCTCTCCAGCTGTTGGCCAGAGAGCAGAACACACACACACACACTCTCTCTCTGTCTGTCTGTCTGTCTGTCTCTCTCTCTCTCCCTCTCTCTCCCCCCCCACATGGCTGCTCACAACAGGGCGCTGCGTCCCCCAGAGCGGACGGAGAACACCCAAGACAAAGGCTGCAGTCTTTACTCCCCATGTCTCACAAACGGTACCACCACCTACGGTCACACGAACCAGCCGGGTATAAGGAGGGGGACCGCAGCGGTGGGGGCTGTGAACACCGCGTGGCGGGTCACTGCGCCATCTCGGAGGGACGCAACACAAACTTGTCGGTCGTTTCATTAAGAACATTGATTTATGGGATCGGGTGGGATCCGGGCCAGCCTGGGTGTCCCGATTCCTCAGCTGCTGGTGAAAATGGAGACACCCGTTGTCTGAGCAGGAGCTGGAATCCAGAGGTCCCCCCGGCAGAATGCAGTCCTGCTGCAGGTACCATGTTGGAAGCTCTTTGCAAACATTTGGTGGAAATGGCAGCGATAATTTTGGCTGTACGACTCCTCCAGGCGTATCTTGCTGTGTCACTAAAACTCTCTATTTAGGAACTACGCTGGCATTTCCTCCAGCCCATAAGATGTCTAGATGTCTTTTTTGGTTATAGCCAATATATTTTAAACTTATTAACAAGATCACAATTAACTTGGTTTTTGAACTCATGAAAAAAATAGCAGATTAAGTAATCACATCCCAGAACATCAAAACGCTTTAGGTCATTTTACTTTTCCCAAATATTATTCCCACCTGATTCAATACCTGGCTATAAGCAGAACCTCGACTGGGGGTAAATCCTATTTTCACTTCTACAATGGGAGGGATAATTTTGGCATATCTGAAACACTAGGTAGATAACCATGCTGTTAACGATTTTGGACTTGAGATAATCATTCTATTAATAAATGGAATGGCAAGGTATAATAGCCAAGGGTAAAAATGAAGTTCTTCCTTCTCCTTGCCCAGCTACAACATGTATGCAGCTTGTCTTGGGAGAAATAATTCAATCACTGGAAACACACAGTTGTTCATGTTCTTTAGTCTCATCATTGAAAGTGGCACCCTTCAAGTCCAAGTGATTGGCTAAAGTAGATGAAAGGACCAAAGTTCTGGAAATGTTGAAAGTGGCCCGTGGGCCACCTCCATGCATTTATACATGGGAAGCGGGTAGCTTTTGCATAGTATCCAGATAAAGACAAGGGACTTGAATCCAATCTCATGTTGACATGCAATCTGAAAATAGTATATATTGAAGATCTTTATACACTTCAACATTTTCTGTGTAAGGCCTTTACATTCTTAGTTATAGGCAAGAGCCCAAGTTTTCACTGAGATTCCATAGCCAAGCCATCAGCGAAATAGGAGCAAAAAAAAAAAAAAAATCTCACTGGAAGCCATATGCAAGAAAGAGATAGTGACAGTGTCTGAAAAGAGAGCTATTTCTAGTTTTTACATCTTTTTCACTACAGTAAGGGTGAACATTTTAACTGACATTTCCCAATGAAGGAAGTCATTCGGGGGGCGGAAATGGAGGCAAGCAAGTATCAAAATTATGTTGAAGGCTTCAGAGTTGAGGGAAAATACGTACTTGATTTCAAATATTTTCAACCAAGATAGCTTCCTGCCCCACACTGACCGTGCAGCAGCACTTCTGTGGAGCCCCTGGAGGAGGAGTGAGGCGCGCGCACTTCACGCTGGGTGCTGCTCCCCACCCCCGGGGGTGTGGCAGGTGCGTGCACTAACCAGCTCTCGGTCTCACCAGAAGCAAGCCAAGAGATGTCTTCAGCCCCACCGTGCTGTCCGTAATTCTCCTACTGCCGGAAGAGGAACCGCTCCCCCAAGTCAGGCTGGGATGTGTCCAGCATGCAGCAGAGGTGTTTTTCCATCCATTTTCAGCCATGATGGAATCATAGGAGAGTATTTCTTTGTCGTCCTTGTTCCCGAAGTGATCTGTGACAGTTTATGTTTTCCAAAAAGAACTGCAACAACATTTCTGGTCCCAGATGCTCTTCTAGAACTTTGTCACTCCAGTAACAAGAGGTGGAGTCCTGTCTCCTTGAACCTGGGCTGGACTTTGTGGCTGCCACGGCTGGGTCATAAAAGGAGATACAACTTCTGCCTGGTTCTCTCTCTCTCTCTCCCTCTCCCTCTCCCTCTCGGTCTCAGGACATTCACTGTTGGTGAGTAGCTGCCATTTTGTGAGGAAGCCCAAGCTGCAGAGAAAGAACCTGTAGGTTGCCACCTGCAGATGCTGTCCCAGCTGACAGCAGCCACCCACCAGACATGCGAGTGAGAAAGCCTTTGAGAGGCCTCCAGCCCCTGCCTCCATCTGACCAACTGCATGCAAGACCCTAAGTGGGAGCACCTGGCTGAGCCCAGGGACTTAATTATATTATATAATTGTTGGTGTTTTTGCCAGTCTATTTGGTATGATTTCTTACATAGCAGTTGATAACCTGAACATGGCCTGAAAACGTAAGACATCATATAGTTTAAGATTATAATCAATATAATTAAGATTATACTTAATCTCCAAATGTTTTTTTGCTTAACCTCCTCAAAGGATTTTGAAAAACCATGTATCTACTCCCAGGGTTTTCAATTGTCATCTGAAATTTTTGTTATAAGCTTAAATGGCTACAAAATAAATTTTGACACAAATGGATTACACGATTCTCTCAAGTTCATCTCCTGGAGTATCAGCACAGTTTGACAGCCAACATCACCCATATTTAAAACACAAGAACCGTTTCTTCCTTAGAAGTCAAAATGTTCACATTGTTTCTTTCTCTCCCTGAACTAGTGTTTCTATTCCACTTCCTGGACAAAATTTATTCCAGTGTAAGTTAAGGTATGTTTGCATTTAAAAATTGTTACCTTATCATACCTTTCATCAAAAACAGCATGTGTATGTGTGTGTGTGTGTGTGTGTGTGTGTGTATATATGTATATATGTGCACATCTATATATACATATTGAAGTTATAAACATTTTTGTTTCCAGTTATCACAAATCATTATTCAACACTTAAACATCTTAATAAACATTAAGATCATGTTTTACTGGAAATACATTTCTTAATGAGATGGGTAAGATGATTTTTCAATTACTTTGAGTATCCATGGATGAATATTCCTTTTGTATAGAATGAGCCAGAGTTCAGCATGAATTTTCATCCCAGTATTTTAATTTGTAGAGATGTACGTGCCAAGAAACCTCAGTCACATAAACAAGTAGATGGAAATGGAAGTTGTTTTGATAGAGCAGTGTCAATGATTCTTTCACCTTCTTCCACGTTGTATGATAGAGAATACGTAGCAGTTCATTATCAAACTGCATGTCTAGCACTCCATCTCCTGACAGCTCTGTTACATCTAGCTTCCCTTTTATTGGTGGCAAAGAACTGGAAATCGCCTGGCTTGAACGTTTCCTCAAAAATGTTTGAGGGAACAAAAGGGGAAGGGGCTTTAGATGGTCCAGGAACATTTGGACAACCTTCCATTTTTCATCCCACTTTCACCTCTGCCTCTAGTGGGCGTCCCTGGGCTCCCAGAGCCTGTAGGGGTGTTTGAGAGCCCTGTACATCCACCCTATTCTCCTTCAGAGCCCGCTGGCGGGTGCCCAGGATACGGCTTGTTTCTCTGCCAAGTCACCCACGGCCGCCCCGGGCTTTCCGGTTTACAGCAGTTGCTGAGCCCTCTTGCTGAGCCCTCTCCTCTGCCGTCATCCCCCTTCCCGGGCTTCTGGCCCCTGCAGCCCGATACAACAGGACGGAGAAGAAAGAGGTGCCTGCGTTCACTCTCTATCTGAGCTGCTGGTGGAGGAACCAGTCGACAGGAAGCGCAAGTCCTTAGACTTACCCCACTGAGTGTCTTACACGCTAAAGACCAGCCTTGGGAAGTTCCCGGGTAGCCTCGTGGTTAAGGATTTGGCATTGTCATTGCTGTGGCTTGGGTTCGGTCCTCGGCCCAGGCACCTCTGCATGCCATGGGCGTGGCTCAAAATAAATTAACAAATAAATAAATAAGTAATAAAGACCAGCCTTGAGTGGCCCTCTTCATCTGGATTCATTAAAACAGGAACTTCATCATTTTTTGAACGTGCTCAATGATGGATTTTCTGCTGATATTTTCAAAAGCCCCTTGGAGGTAAGGCCTTAATTCAGCCTTAATCCTTTACGGGACATTCCAGGGAATACTGTCCACACATTGCTCCGGGGAAAGGATTTGGGGTGGGATATATTTGGAGGAGACTGCACATCACTTCCTCTTTTTCACAATATACACGGAAAAGTCTAATAAATTATGTAACAAAAAAAACGATTAGAGGAGTTCCCACTGTGCCACGGTGGGTTAAGGATCCGGCTGTGGCGTAGTTCCCAGCTGCAGCTCAGATTCTATCCCTGGCCTAGGAACTTCCATATGCTGTGGGTGCAGCCAAAGAAAGAAAGAAAAAAAAACCTATTTGACTGGATTTTCTAAACTTAATGGGCCACAAGTCCCGTTTTTCGTGAACACCTGCTAACATCCTCAGCAAAGCAGCCGTCCAGAACATGCCAAGGGAAAGGCCAAGTTATAGATCCGGTACGAGATTTTGGTCAGAAGCTGTTTCCCCAAAAGCTCCCTTTCGACTGGGTCCTGGGCGTTAGACGGACCTGCTCAACTCCCCGCCATGTGAGGGTCCCGAGGCCCGTCGGCGTGTGTGCCATGAGACGGACGCACCTTTGACCTCCAGGTTTGAACAGTTCCAGCGATGGCAGAGGGACGAAGCACCGTGCTTTTCATTTGTGATTCTGACAGGTGCTCTCTGGGGCATTCTGGGAATGTTGTAATCTTCCAACGCAAACTTTGACACTTTGTTTCTGGGTCACTGAGAAAACACCACCTTTCATCACCAGTTGCCGTTTTCCTCCAATCCACGCTCTTTTTGTCCAGTTCCTCTGAAGGATCGGAACAAATGCTAAGCCTCCGGCTTCTCGGCTTGTCACTCAGATTCATGGCACCGTTTTCCAAGCCCTGCTTGGGTACAGGTTGTCCTGCAGAATATACACGGTTTGCTCGCAAAAGTTGCCTCTCTTCCCAGCCCTGGTCACGCTGCTGGAATCACAGCCCTGACTTTTCCACAATCACGCGTGTGCGTGATGTTGCTTGGATATAGTTAACGATGTCTTCAATACTTCAGTTTTCAAGGCCGCACTCTCACTTTTGATGTCATTTCGTTCCAATCGAATCCCTCTTTATACATTTACATTTTATGTGAAAATCTGACACTTGCCATAATCTTTGATGTTCTTTGCTCCAAATAATGGTACTTTCTTTCAAGCCAATGCATAATAACACATTCTTCTACTTTTCAAGGCTGCTAGAACGAGATTAGCTCAGACAATGTTGAGATTAATGCTGCGGCAAGTCAAAACAAGTTGCAACGTGCTGGAAAACAGAGCCTGGTTTTTAATTTACAGATGAAGGGTGTTAGACTTCAACCTTTGAAGGTCTCTTTGGAGAGCTTTATGATTCTGCATGTTGCTAAGCTCAGGACTCTTGTGCATAAGTTATACGATAACATTCTTAATCACTAGTCATTCTTAACATTTTTCTAAAGTGTCTGCGATTCAATTATTTGTCAATATCTTGTAGCTCTTTAAGTAATAAATTCTGTTAACTTGCTGCACACCAAGTTCAAGTTGGACCCTTGGCCCAGGGCCTCGCAGACAGTGGTGACTGTGTGCACAAAGGTACAAAGGGACATTTCCCCGGGTCGTGATCAGTTTCTAAGCTCTAAAAGATAACCCAGGCGATTGCATTCGTGCTGGTGGAAACGTTCAGCGGGCGCTGGAGGAGAGGGAGGTCGGGATCCCGGGGCAGCTGGGCGTGCGCTGTCTCCTGTCACCCCCATCACGTCAGCGCTTCGGATGCAGCTGTTTTCTCCTCGCCTCATTCCATAACGCAAGGTCCTGGTTTAGTCTGTTTCCAAACGGCAGTCTCTGGGCTTCACAGCGGTCACCCACTCCCTGCCCCCGGTACTGCAGTTAAGGTCTCATGATCGGCGCTGCAGTCTAGACGCGGACTCGCCTCCAGGGAGGTGTGGAGATGGAGTAAACCAAAGGAGTCTTTTATTTCTCCACTTTTCTTCTGATCACAAAAAAATACATGTTTTTAAAAATAACACATCTGTATACGTGTGTGTGAGAGAGACTGGGTCACTTTGCTGTACAATAGAAAACTGACTGTAAACCAACTAAAATAGAAAAAATAAAAATCGTTATTTAAAAAAATAACTTACATCCAGAAATTTGTAGTAAAAAGTCCAAACTCTGGCATGTGTACAATAGGAGACATGTAACACATATGCATGCAGACTTTGCAATCCAGGCTGAAAACAGTATCCAGCAAGATAAACAGATACGCGGCACACATTTGTATGACAGAGCACTATTAAAGTCATGAATGACAGCTACGCACAGCACCAGGGGTAAACCTCACAGTGTTCACGAAAGAAGCAAGTCCAGGATAAACACCAACAGTGTGACTTTATTGACATGAGGCCCAAACTGGGTACAACTGTTGATGGGCCCACACCTAAGAGGTGAACACATAAAGCTAAGCGGGGAAATTATGGTCACAAACAGCGAGAGAGGGGTGCTCTGCAGGTACTCCCGGAGGACAGGCGCAAGGGACTTCTAAGATACTGGCTGCTTCTGTTTCTTCAGCTTGCTGTGGTTCATTGATATTTGCTTTATTATTGTGACACAGTGAGAGATATAAATATGATCTTCGGATCACGTTCCTGACTCAGAGCCCTTAAATTCCTCAGAACTTCCTGGGTGATCAGAGAGTTTTTTGTTCCAAGGGCGACTCTTGGTGGCACCTGGATAAGCATCAGGATGGGGCTGGTCAGAAGAAAGACCAAACCATGATTTGAAGCCTGGAATTTTCAGTCCCACTCTCCAGCCCCCAGGGAGAGGAGGGGGCCCGGACACCGAGCTCTGGGAGGTGCGCCGGCTGCTTTGAGGTCCCGGAGGGAAGAGCACCTGGTTTCTCGTGATGAGGGTTCACGGACAAGAGGTTGGCACCCTGATCTTGAGCTTCCAAGCTCCAGACCGTGAGACATAGATTTCTGTTGTGTATAAGCCTATGGTCAGTCTACGATACTTTGTTACAGTGGCCTGAACCCAGACAAAGATAAAATGAAGCTGAAAGTGGGGTGAAGGCAAACCATTCTGTGCAGCACAAAGGTGTCTGTAACGATATATGGCCGCTTGATAACTTCCTCAGCTGTGAACGCCACCAGGCTGGACTAAATGACCGCCAAGTTTTCTTCTCCATCTACACGCTCATGAGCCCCATCAGCACCACGTGAGCGTCTGCAAACGGCGCTGACATCATCCTTGGGACGGAAGGCATAGCTGGGGATACGTTAATCTGCTTTGGTGTTAGACCAGGGTTCACATTTCTGCTCTAACATGGAAAGGCTCTGAGACATCAGGCCAGGTTTTTAACTTGTCTCAGCTCTGGTTTTCCCGTCTGTAAGACAGGAAAACTATCTGCATCTCAGGATTACTGCAAAGACAGGGAGCCGATGTTTGCAAGAGACTAACATGCAAAAAGTATTGGAGGAGCAGTGCCGGTCACCAAGGGAGCGGGTCCTGTTTCCTCCACCACCCAGGCTTCTAATAGGTGAAGAAATGAAAGCTGACACATAAATGGCCAACAGTTAAACAACAGACCCAGGCCGCCCATAACTCTAGCCTTGACTCGGTCCTCTTTTCACCTGCAATACTTGACTAACCGACTCACCATTTCAGTGACAGGACCGATCAAATCAGCCATCCGCCAAGGTCCCATTTAAACACACACATGCACCTGCACACACGCATGCTCCCTCCCCAACCCGCACCAGTTTAAATACTTCGTGTTGGTCATGTTTATCCTACCGGACAAGCTCAGTTCAGGAGACCCCGTCAGTGAGGGCAGTGTAGACAGGGGATGGGTTCTGAGACACACAAGGATTTAAAGGCCCAGGGTGGCCCAAAGATCCGGGTTCCTTTAGCACTGAGGTCACAGGGTTCAGGGGAGGGGCGGAAGGAGGAGACAGGGCTTCTACGTGAAAACCCAGGACTCACTGAGCAAAGCATGACGACCCAGACGTGTTCAGTACTCGCCTCTCTCATTTTCTACAGCGACGCAGCACGGAAACTGAAGCACACAGGCCTATGTAAGACATCGGGACGGGTACAGGACCGAGTGAATCAGGCACCGCGGCGGGAAAGTCAGCAGATCTGCAGTCACACAAGGAGGGCTGGCGTCTGTTCTGCTGACCAGCTCAGTGACCGTGGGCAGGGTGGGGAGTGGTCTAAAACTCCCCAATCTTTAGCTTTTTTTCAAAATTAAGATAATGATGATAAATAATGCCAAGAGGTTTAGGAACGAGTTATAAACATCTAATGGATTATTGTTATGAAAAACTTACATATTTCTGTATCTCGGTCTCATCTATAAACCAGGGAGAGTGACAGTGTTTGTTTTACAGGCTCGTTAGGATTTAATGAGTTAATCCACGTGAAATACTTATAACAGTATCTGAATTAAGTAAGCACTCGAATTATTAGGCAGTTAATTATATAAAACCAAACTGTCACCCACCACCATCTCAATCCACTGTCTACCCGCTATTACTGATGTGTCTATCGCTGTCTTGCCTTTAGCAACTAGTCATCATGAAAGATGAAGGGCCCCATTTTGCCTATTTTCTTCCCTTTTCTTATTAGAAGACAGTGACTAGAATTATTTAAAAAAAAAACAAACTTCTACTGCAGTAATGACTTTTTAAATACATATATTACTTATCTATTAATATTTATTAAGCATTAACACTTCAATAATAGAATATAAAGAAAAATACGTATAGTGGTATTTAAGACTGTAATCTAACACAGAGCACTGACAATCGCTATACTGCCTAACGCTGACAACAGAATGCCACTGAAGGAAAGCCATATAATTATAAGACTGCAAGTAAAGTGAATATATCCAATATTACATAAAAACTTTAATGTAATGGTCTAATCCATGAATAATAATGGGGCAAAGGACACTAAAAAGAAGTCATTAGATTATTAAGCAAAAATTGAACATTGTTCCAAAATAACTCATAGGAACAAAGATGTTTGATTTTTAAAAAAATGATTTTTCCCTATAGATATAATTTACATGGCTATAGATTTTTCTTTTTACAGCTGTGCCTGCAGCATATGGAAGTTCCCAGGCTAAGGTCTGTTATGGAGCTTCAGCTGCCAGCCTACACGACAGCCATGGTAACACTGGATCTAAGCCACATCTGTGACCTCCACTGTAGCTTGTGGCGATGCCAAATCTTTAACCCACTGAGCCGCAATGGATTTTTTAAAAGACTTTTTTCTTAAACCCGAAACCCTATTTTAAAACAAGTAGACAATGATGATGATACAGAAAATAAAGCTATAATTAAAGTGTGTCTTGGGGAGTTCCCCAGTGGCTCAGCAGGCTAAGGGTCTGGGGCTGTCATTGCTGTGGTGCATGTTCAGTGCCTGGTCTGTAACTCCCACACGCTGCAGGAGTAGCAAAGAAAAAAGAATGAAGTATATGCTGGAAAAAAATGTGAGAACTGACTCACCCTTATGCAGCTGAAGAAAATAAAAATGAATGTAATATAGAGTGTGGACATTCTGGAGCTCCAGTGCCTGGGCTAGAGTCCTGGCGCTGCCAATTCACAGCTGTGTGACCACAGGAAATTACTTAATCCCTGCCTCATTTGTGAACCGAGGATAACAGCAGTGAATTCATGCGGTTATTGTGAAATACTAAATTAGCCAATACAGGTAGAGATCTTAGAACAATGTCAGACACATACCGTGTTCAATGTAAACTTTTTTACATTTTTTTATTATATAAATGCATAACAATACTTTACCCAAAATGAATACACAATAACTGATAAAATATTCAACATAAAATGTTGAATTTGAGTTGAATATGTCATTACTAGTCCACTACTATTGCTAAAGATACGACGGGGCCTTTCTGTCTATTAAAATAACACCATGTTTCATCACTCCAAGCAAGGCTCCACCAACTGTACGGTGTGTTGTTGCTTCAGGAAACATTGAAGGGAATGTGCGGCCATTGATGCTAGCAATTGTAAGAGATTTCCGAAAAACACACATCTTGGGATTGACAAAATATCAAAAGTAAAAAAACTGAAAAGTGGTCAATAGAGTTAGACTGTAGACGAGTTTGTTTAAAAGCAAAATGGTAGAGACATAAAATCTAATTTTTCCCACTGCCTTCTAGGGTGGGAAATATATTTCCCAGAGGAGAAGTTTAGCCTCTCCCTCCCTCTCTCTTTTTCCCCCTTTTCTGGCCGCCCTGGGGCACGTGGAGTTCCTGGGTCTGGGGTAAGACCTTAGCCGCAGTTGGGACCTACCCCCACTGCGCCGGGCCGGCTGCAGAGATGCCGCCAACCCCATGGCGCCACAGCGAAGTTTGGCTTCTCTTCAACTACCGGTCCCAGCACCGTATCCTGCCATGTCTCCCAGGTACAAGAAGAGCCACCGAGAGTCCCTGTTGTCACTGTCCCAGGAGGAAGAAAGGTGGAAGAGTAGATGCAACAGAAAGACTGTGTTTATAATCAGATTCTGGCTGGTCTGAGGCTCTGGGGATAGAAAAAGGACCCCAGAGGGGTTGTGAACATTTATTCTTCTTCCCATTCTTAGCCTTGCTTAATTTGCCCTGCAACCTGCTCCATATTAGAAATGTGTGGGAGTTCCCATTGTGGCTTAGTGGTAATGAGCCCAGCTAGTATCCATGAAGACATGGGTTCGATCCCTGGCCTCGCTCAGTGGGTTAAGAATCTGTAGGTCATAGATGCTGTTCGGATCTGGCGTTGCTGTGGCTGTAGTGTAGGCCGGCAACTACAGCTCCGATCGGACCTCTAGCCTGGGAACTTCCATATGCTGCAGGTGCGGCCCTAAAAAGACAAAAAAGAAAGAAAGAAATTTGGAAGTTTCTCATACATACGAGAAGAACTGGCTAAGTGAAAACTACCTTCCCCTAAAATCCTAAAATCTTCCACGTTAGATGTTAAGATTTCAGCAGACTTCCCTACCAGAATGAAAACTGCATGCACAGACAGCAAAATTTGAGAGAGATGTTGTTAAAAAAAAAAAAAAATGCTGCTACCAAAGTTGAAAACAAATTGAGTTGCAGCATTGAATCTGCCATGGATCATCCACGTCAGGGCCTTATGTGGGAAGATGCCTGCGTGCTACCAAAATGTTGGCTCTCCCTTCAGGGCATACAGGTCACCTAATTTCCCAGGTTCCTTGCGGTTCAGCGTGACCAGGTGACTTGGGAAGGGCAATGGAATGGGCAGACGCCGCTTCCAGGCCTGGACAACACAAAATTCATTCCTAGGTATGGTCCCCCACCCTCTCCTCCCGTGTATCAACGGGACACGGAGGATGGAGCAGAGGACTCTGCAGCTTCGGAGGCTGGTGGAGCCACCAGATGAAGCAGGCTGGGTCCCTGAATCTTTGTCAACTTAGGTAACACTGAGGTTTAGTTACAGGAACAAGAAAGAAACTTAGAATGTATTAAGTCAGTGAGATTTTGAGATTGCTGCTACAGTGGTCAGCCTACCTTAATAAAGAACTTTTCAATCAACACACAGTGGCCCACTTGTGTACGAAATATTGAGAATGGAATCCCAGTTTAACACGTGCTCTAGTTCAAATTTATCAGATAAGGAACGAGAGACAGCACTGAGGGGTAGTCAACGAAAGTAATAACTAACCCTACTAAAAGAGGTAACTAAGCCCACCAACAGTAGTAACCAAGCCTATTGAAAGTCATAACTAACCCTACTAAAAGCTGAGCTCGAGAAAGGGTAAACCTTCATATCAGCTTTTCTGGAAGACGCCCAGTCTGGCTCAGAGGAAACACGCTCGCCACAGCTAAGCTAAACCTGGAATATGTTCAATATCCTGAAGTAAAGTGTAGAACTGAACCACTTAATTTGATTCTATAATTATATCTATCAGGCAGGCATCTCCACAAAGCACTCAGCAAAGGACCCGAGGCACCGAGAGGATTTTAAAATACGTCCACGAAGCAGAACACGGACCCTAGCACTTTGAAATGAGAGCACTTAGCAAGGTGGGCCGTGAGTCGTCCTCCCTGCGGGCTTTCAACGAAACACTACAGCACAGACCGAACGGTTCCCGGAGTCAGAAACGGTTCCCGGAGTCAGAAACGGTTCCCGGAGTCAGAAACGGAGAAGCCTACAGGGCCAGTTAGCAGGTGGGTGCAGGGTGCTGGGGAAGCAGCGGCTGTGGGCAGCTACGGCACAGAAGCACAGAATGACAAGGCAGGGTCTGGGGGCATCGTGTTCTCTCACTTAACGAGTACTGACCAGCTCTCCACAGGCCGAGGCCAGGATTTGGCCTAAGAGCGCTCCTGAGGTTCTCTCCCATTCTAACGCTCTAAGGAATGTTTTATGGTAAATGAGATGAATATATGGCAACCAAAAAAAACCAGAAACAAAAACCCGAGACACGAAAAGAGTGAAAAGAGAAGAACTCACGTAAAAGATCTCAGGGAAAAAAAAACCCACAGAGAACTCAAAAAGAAACTAATTCTTTAAAAATTAAAGGTTTAATTTGCATTAAGGATAACAATATGCAATCTATAAATTCTCAGAAACATAGCTGAAAAGTGCAATTGTCAAGAACTATGACAATTTTGAAAATAACAATCTAAAATTTTTTTTTTTGGCTGTGCCTAAGGCATGCGGAAGTTCTAGGGCCAGGGATTAAACCTGTGCCACAGCCGCGACCCTCGCCACAGCAGTGACAATGCCGGATCTTTAACCCGCTGCGCCTCCAAGGGAACTCCATCAACCTAACTTTTTATTGGACATTTGACCAAGAAGGTGCTATAAGCTATGAAAGGTCAGGTTAAGGAGTTTGTTTGCATGCTTTTTGCTATACATTTGGGCTTTTATCTAAAATTTTATAAAAGGAACATTTCATTAAAATGAATTCAAGTTTCGCAACCACTAAGACCAAAGAAAACTGGCAAAGGTGAACAGATCAATCTTCAATCGACCGAGAGCGGGGTTACCGACCGGCAGGTAGCATCTTCTTTGCCCCGGTATGTTTGGTGAGGAGGCCAACTGTGAGAGGCGGCCACTGTCACGAGGAGTGGGCCACGGGTGGGAACTAAGGTCTAGAGCCCTGATGCCTTGAAAGAAATTCAGGTAAATAAGTATAAAATATGTTAAAATTTAAAAATGATAGTGGATAATAATCAAGACGACCTTATTTCAAACAACCCCTTAATTTGAATAATATGGAGCATGTAGTTCTATATTCTTTCCTAAGGTAAAATTTTATTTATTCAAGTTCTAATCATTGTTTGATATGTTGTTTTGTGCTCTGTTAAATCCTGGCGAACTAAGACAGGGCTCATAGTATACACGGCTCGTGTAAACAACACTAAACACAGCCCAGGACCTTCGGGACCTGGAAGACCTAAGTTTATTCTTGGTCAGCAAATGACTCCTGGCCGTCCCGTACGGACACTGTCAGAATATTCTGTGCGCTTAAAAGCACTCGCTGCCTTTCTTGCACAGTGTTACTGTAATTCACACTTATGGCCAGTTTTGGTTGGCCCTCGTTCCAGTTAGGTCAAATCACTGGTATTTTTCCTGGCCTTGAGAGTCATCCTACTAAGGGCCTGGAAGTGACCGCTCTTCCTTCTTCACTGCTACTTTCACTCTTATAAAGTCTTAACGCATTGCTGTAAGTGCGGATCTGTGGAAGAGCCCATCATGCATCCAGCCAGGCCCGGTTCAGAGATTTCTGCTCCGAGGGCTGGAGGCGCTTTTAGGCCTCTGCCCCCACCCCAGCCCTGCACGGACCCGCGTGTTGCCCACGGCTGGGCTCTGCTGATAAGTTCACAAAAGAAGCTCTGGCTGAGCAGGTGACACGGCTGATCTCGTACCATCTGTCTTTCTTCAAAAGTGGGGAAAACATAAATTTGCTAATTGGCGAGAACTGTTTGAACAGCGGCTTAAAAGCAATGGACTTGGAAAACTAAGATTTTTTTTTACATACCTTATTTTACACTGGATCCTCTGAAGATCTATCTAGCTCAAGGGCAGCATTTTCTTCCTAGGCATGAAAGGGTTTAAAATATGTAAGACTTTAAATTCTCTTTCTAGTTAATCAGTCGCAACCAAGGATTCTCAACCTTTCCGAAGTGAAGAGCCATTAAAAGATCAACCAAGTGCAGGCTGGCAGCTACCTGGCAGTTTCCTTCTATTGTTCAATTTATTTGCATAATTACGGCCTGTGCTTAAAACTCTGAGGTGGGAAAGGGGAAGGAGTGGGCATCACAACCCGGAAGCTAAAAATGCAGTAATCTCAGAGAGCCCACCCAGCCCAGTCAACCCCACCCCACCCCAAGCAAAAGAGCCTCCGGGCTCTTTCTTCCCTTCTGCCAATTGTCAGCGTGATTCTAGAAAGGCAGGTGGGAAGGAGCCTAGATATCCAGTCTCACTCGTTTGTCAAAGTTAATTTTATGGTACCTTCCCTTCTTCCTGTTTATTCCTTCAGTGTCACTCATCCCGAGGGAAAGGGGGCTGTGCTGTCCAGGTCTCTTTTCCTGGTAGTTAGGCTGATTTGCTCAAGAGCTGGCCAGGAACTCAGGGATTTTTAAACTCTAGGATACTTCTAAATAGGCTGAGAATTCCTGGTATAACTGAAGATTATGTACTCTTAAGGCCTTTTAAATTTAGTATCTTAGCCAACAGAATAAAGGACTTAATTTCATTCAAAACTTTTTCTAATGTTAGTATTTGTAAGAAAAAAAATCATGATTACAAATATATTTCACTCAGAACTTTAACATGCAAATGATCTAGAGTTTTCAACTTAAGAATTTCAGTAAATAAGTTCCTAAAATTCAGCTGGGCAATTAAAATTATTCTGACTGCTACAGAAAACAGACAAATATAACACAAAAACAGATTTTCCTGTTAATACTAAAAATGCTGGTTCAGTTATGAAAGCTTAAATTTCCCAGAATTTGAAAGCTGGTCCTTAAACACTCAGCATCGTGAAAGTTGTACCAACTGAGAGAGCATCAGCTTCTTTTCCTTTTCTTACTGCAGCAAGCTATATTCTTGGGTACCAATCCACAAGCCATAAGTCCAAGGTGAATGGATCTGGCTTAATGCTATGCTATGTGAACAGAACTATCTGTGGCTGAACATAAAGGTAAAATGGTTTACAAAATACAGTAAGATTCCGAAGCGTAATCTAAGGGACTAGCAAACTTAGGACGTTGGTTTTCTTCTCTATCATTTTTCACCCAGCTTAAAGAAGAGCTTTGCATCTGTGAGAGTCAGGCTGAGCTATGTAATTTAAATATTAGATACACACACAGACACACAGATTCAAAGGGATGATGGTGTGACTCAACAACCCATCCGGCTTGTTAATTTCTACAACGGTATGAAAAAGCAAACTTTTCCAGAAAGTTCATACAATAATTATATGGATATCTTCCCAAGATCTGGAAAACCTACTTCTTGTAGCTACAGAAAAGGCACGGTACAGAGCGGTGCTGGGGGCATGAAAGCACCACAAGAGCACCATTCAGGCCCTGGCATCTAAGAGCAGAGCTCTCTAAAAAAGACCAGTAAGAGCAGCTGGGAACACTCATGAACCTGACCGTCTTCAATGAACTTCAGACATGTGACAACACACACACACAAATTCCTTCTTTATTTTTAACCAGAATGTGCATTATCATCCCTATAGTGAATAAAAATTCATGAGTCAGAATAGCATGCGATTTTGTTTATTGTCTTCTAAATCTATTTGTACACTTAATACTCTAGTATTAACTTCACAAAGAGAATAGAGAATATGCTACAATGATATTAAGCTGCATCTACTCACCTGCAAAGGAACAAAATATTGCCCCTGAAATAATTACTAATTACACAATATTGCAAACTAATAAACACCATAAATATTAAAATGTTAACATTTCAATATATAATAACATCCTGACTTCTAAGAAATTAGTTAAAATGTGTTAACGTCATGCAAAATAAACACTTTATGAAAATGTTAGATTACACTCAAACATCGAGGCAAGGAAATGCAAAAGAGCAACTTTTTAATGCAATGACTGGCCAAGTAAATAAACTACTTAGCATATTAATAAAAATCCAGTAAGTGCAAAACATTGAAAATGGAACACTAAATTTAAGTAACTGCTCATCTACGGCCTCACCATCTACAATCTTATCTGTGACTGAAGATATACTGCCAAAATTATTCTACATCAATGAGCTACGTTAAAAATGACAAAAAAAATTTCAGTGCATGATGACAGGGTGCACTTCTAGTCCACACAACACTTCAGTATGCTTGTTCTCTTAATGCTAACAACAAGTGAAAAGTCACACCAGATTTATTTTCTTTTCGCCTTTGCTTTGCTACATGTTTTTAAATGTTTTTCCTAGAAGTATTTTTCATGATCTTCCCCAGAATTAACGTGCTGATTTAGGAACAGATGAAGCAGATAAACTCTGCCCTGGTATAGCAGGTGATGGTTTCATTTTACCTAATTAGAAGCTTCCTTGTCATCTGTCACCTGTCACTGTCCTTTCTGATGCACGCACTTCTTCATTCTCCCAGTTCACGAATGTTCTCAGTGCCTATTACTACCATCCAGGTCTCCCTGGGTCTCCAGAGAAAGAATTCGTCTTCCTCCTCTCATTGCTAGGCTCACTAAGGAAAGCTGAGCACACAACTTAGATGAGTTATGGGGTAGACCAGGGCGGGTTTTCCGGCAGGTGGATGGTACCTGAGGCCAGGTCTGGGATTCAGGGAAAAGATCAGAGTGCAGATTAGAGGGAGGTTACAGGCCCCTCCCCGCAGGCCATGCTCCTAGCAGCTCACAGTGGCCCAGTTACTGCGGCTCTACTCTGGGCACTGCTGACTCGCTCTCTTGGTAATTTTTAAAGCCCTCTTTACATTTTCTACTTAAAATTTTACAACTCTTTGATAAGTGATTTGTTTATTATATAGAACACTGGTTCTCAACTTACAGGGCATTAACCTTTGGTCTCTAGGCTATTCCATGATCTGTAAATTCTTGCCTTTCACCCCTTAAGAGCAAAAGGTGCTTCCGGTTCATTTAGTATCAATCATGTCTTCCCTCAAATATTTAATGAATGAAGGCTCTGCAAAAGGGGTCTCTGACCTTTTATTTCTGTTGGCAAATTAACCCCTTTATATTTAATAGACTAATTCTGACTCAGCTTTCTACTCTGATCTTGTCTTGATCTTATACGCCAATGAAAGGTGTGATAACAATAGTGGGGTTTTTAGCTTCTAATTACAAAGACAATGGAGGTTGACAGATGAACCATCCCTTTGTATACTTCCCTCTGACATACAGCATTTGTCTCTTTTACCAAAGAACTTCTCATCCATTCATGATTTGTGAGTGAAATGTACAAAGATGATGAGCCTGGATGGACTCACTGTAAAACTCAGGTCAATCTTGACCTAGGGTATAGTACGACTATTCGACTTTTGCTTGTTTTTCTTAAAGAATGCTTTCTCTTTCTTCTCCAAAGCCTGTGCTATCAGAAGAGGCTACTGCGTGGAGCTCTGAAGTATCTTTTGAGAGCCTCGTGTAACTTGAACGTTGGCTTCGCTTATGTGTCATGCTTTTCAGATTCTCGTTCTGAATAGCAGACGAGTGGGGACTGGACCCAGACCTCAGAATGGCCTGGGAAGTCTCCCTGATTCCTTCCATTTCATCGAAATCCTGGTTGGCTCTATTAGCTGGAGCGCTGTTGTTGTTCAGAGTCACAGTGCTGGGTGTGCGATTGAGATTGTAGGCTTTCTGGCATGCTGGCCAGTTCTCCTCAGGGCTGCTGGCTATCAAGCTGCACTCAGAAGGGCTTTTCTTGTCTTCTGAACAAATGGACATCCGAGCTACAATCGGATCTTGCAGGCCACTCAAGCTGTGCGGTATTCCCCGCTTTGCGCTGTGGCCTTCATCCTCCAGCTCTATGAGATTAGCCTTCTCAAGCTGGGAATCATCAGCGGCTTCGTTGTGAAGGGAGTGGTTGGGGGAGCTCTCATTGGATCTCACGCCTGAATCAGATGAGTCCTTTTTGTCAAGGAGGGCGTCTGACAAATACTCCTTTGCCTTGATGAAGGTTCTAATGGGCTCTGTGCTGTGTTCTGGAGACTTCATCACTCTCTCTACTTTCCCTTCAGCCTTTCTGTCTTTGTCATCTTTGAGCAGAGGAGTGTTGTCTGACTCTTCCGTCCCAGATTCATCTTCATCACTTGGAAGTTTCTGATAGCGCAGTCCACCTCCCTTCAGCTTCAAGTCTGTCTGGAAGAGACTTGACCTTTCCGAGGATTTCTTGCCTGGGAGAAGCTTGCTGCCTGACTGATCAGATTTTTCATCTTCTTCAGTGATAGGGTCCAGGGGTGAGGCGTCGTTAGTGGAAACTCCTGATGACGAATAATCTATAACATCGCCCCTCTTCATTAAAAAGGACTTCCTGCCATCATCTTGCTTTGGTTCACTATCTTTCCCTTTCTCTGGCTCTAGGTTAGAGTGAATGGAGCCCCCGGATGAACTCTGACCCATATAATACGTGCTATGTGGAGAAGACCTGCCACTCATTGTTGTAGAACCTGTGCCCCCTTCTAACTGAGACATCTGAGCAATATACTCTCTATAGGCGTCTCTATACTCGGCCTGCACCTTATCAGTGAGCTTTGAAATTTCAATACTGGAATCCTGGGAATTGAGACTCGAAAGACTTGGGGTTCTGCGAGTTTGTGACTGTGAAGACAAAAAAATAGTAATAATTTAAGAATTCAAATAAACCCAAAAGAAGGCATAATAAACATTAGCTTAGGAAATATATATGTACTGTAAGAACATTTGAAGTCCGTAAAATAACAAATTCTTTTCAAAGAATTCTGCATGATACAGTTTAACAAAAGCTGTGAACTTATGAACAATTTTACTCTTATTAGAAAGCTTTATACAAATTTTAGTAAAATTCGTTTACTTTTAATATTTACAACTGTGATTAAAGGTTATATGTTAACATATAATTTTAGGACTTGTTTTTATAACTTCAAACTTTTAAATTTACTTAAAAGTTATCTTCAGGGATAAAATTTAAAAATTCCTCTTAGAAAAGAGAAAGATGACAGTTAAGACAGATTTGCAAAATAAAATACTCAAGCTTCAATGTCTGTTAAAAAACATTTCTCAACTTGTACAACATGAAGTTTCTGTCAACTTTCAATTCAGAGAAAGAAAATACACTCAAATGCAAACACACACAAAGAATTTAAAAGGGAAAGTACAGAGTACAATGGAAAAGATAAAATGATGAACACAGGATCCAAACAAACAGAAATGGAAGCCATGAGGCCAAGAGTTAGGTCCAAGTAAACAGAAAAACATTCCTTAAAGTTTGATTTCCATTGTGAAGCTTTTTAGGATCAGAACTGTTTTTAGGTCCCAGAAAAGTGAATAAATGAGGGGTAAAAAGTAAAGATGAGGAAAAAGAGGAAGGACATTAAAGAAAAAGTGTCAAGGAAGCTTAAAAAGGGACAAGAACAGAGGCTGAAAAGCAGCAGAAATAAGACAGAGTCTTCCTTCCACAGAAGGAAAGCAACCTGGCTGCCTGAGAAGGTTCCGTGAGCCCGGCTCTCAAACGCAGCCCGTGCTCTGCTCAGGGCCCCCCACACCCCGCCCCGTTCCGAACTATTCTCCTGAGACCAGGAAGCTGCCTTTGCCTTTTCTCCCTCCGAGCACGTGCGTGCACTGGCGTCTCCAGAGGCTCCGTCCCCAAGAGACCGAACGCAGAAGCGGATGTGAGCATCCAGTTGCCATCCATCAAGCCAGGCGGTAGAGAGTTGCAAAACCACGTCATTTCCAGTAAACATGTTTTGTTTCGGAAACTGCTGTCATTTTTCATTTAAAGAGTTGTTTATGTTAAGAGGTAACTGGTTTATTTTTAAGTAAATTAATAAATATTTAAGTTGCTCGGTTTTTATCTCCAATAAATATAGAAAGGTAAACAAAAGCTTTTAAGAGTGTAAAAAGATTTCGAGATTTAAAAAAAGTCTGAGGACGGCTGCACTGATAGGAAGGCTGGGAGAGTTTCCAGGTCACGGGGGTAAATACCAGAGTGGATGAGGATGAGGATTTCCCAGGAAATGTCAAAGGGAATTCCAGGGATGAGAAAGGAATTACTGAAACGGAGATAAAAAGGTCAAGTGTGGACTTAATGTAAATTAAGAAAAATTTTCTTGGTTAATGCATAATAATAAAATGGTCTCTCAACTTAAAGAAGATAAGTAGTATGTAGAAGAAGGTAATAAAACAAAAAGAAATTTTTACGACCAAGTCAAACAAAACACACCTAAAAGCGGGAGCCCTAGCGGGCACTGCTCGTCCCTTCAGCAGTTCCTGGTCGCTCCTGCTTTTCCTTCCATCGCTCCCTCCTGTATCCTGCTCTGCTTTTCTCCTAGTTTAGCTCCTTCCTGTCCTCCTCCTACTCCTCCTCGTGCTCTCTCACTTTCGTTTTCATTCCTGACCCTTGCCTGTCCTCCGCCTTCTAAGAACACCCAAAGAAAGAACGCAGCCATATCTACCATCAGATCACAGAAAGAAAATGAATGTCCATCAACAGTGTGTTTATGTACTGAAAAGCCTGGTTACGGCGCTCAAAGGGATAATACGCAGCTGATTTTCCAATAAAGATGTATTTTAGCCAATGATAAATGAATTTAACAAGAAAGTAGCAAGTGAAAGACTGAACCCAGCTCCCCGCCCCACCCTGGTAAGCCCAGTTCTCATCTACTCTCAATACCATTACCCTATTTTATTGTTTCTGCAGTTCTTATCAATCTCTCTCCGTTTGCTGCCTGTCCTCTCCAGAAGAACACAGTCCCCGGAGAACAGGGAGCCCCTGCTCCATCCTGCTCACGCAGGTAGTCAACCCCTCGAGAAGACCCACACGACTATTCAAACACACGGACACAATCTCAGCGAGTTCGATGCCGTCTACCTCCTCCAGGGACATGAAGGATGACATGGAATCCTTCCATGCCAGCTTAGATTACTGGAATCCTACCTGCCAGCTTAGATTACTGTGACGCACAGCCCCTTCATCCAGCCCAAGCGTGTTGAGTTCTTCGAAGCTGAAGTTCAGGGTGTAGGGAGCCTGGCTGGAAAGCTCAGTGTGCGGCAGCTCGTTGTGGGAGGCGCGGCGAGCAGACTCGCCGTGAGGAACCACGCTGCCGCCGCTTTCACTCAGTAAACGCGGGTCTTCGGGGACCACCTGGCTTTCCGCACTTCTCATTTCCATTATCTTAACAGAAAAAATATGCCATTAACACCCACACAGACACATCACATTTCAGAAGCTTTAGAAATTACTTTAAAAACACAAAGTTATTACCCTGGAAATGAGAAAGCATACTTCCTACAGGTGAATTTCAAATGCACGTGCAGTATACCTGCTTGTCTTTCGTTGTGATTTGTACAGCTGACCCTGAACAACGCAGGACTGAACTGCACAGGTCCGCTTCTATGCAGACGTCTTTCGATAGTTAAAGGCTGCGTATTTGCTACGTGGCCTGGCTGGTTGAATCCTCGGATGCAGAGAAACCTCGGATAAGGACGACTGACTCTAAGTTATCAGTGGACTGACCTCTGATGTTCAAGGACCATGGGTACTAAGAGAAGCAGAGTCGGCCTTCGGTTCTGCATCCGCATATTCGACCAATCACAGACCAAAAACATTCAGAAAAAGAATTCCAGAAGGTTTCAGAAAGCAACACTTGAATCTGCCATGCACCGGCAACTATTCACACAGCATGTGCACCATATTAGGCATTATAAGTAACTTAGGATTTACAATACACGGGAGGAGGCGTGTGGCTTACATGTAAATACGCTGACATACAAGGGACCTGGGCTTCCAAAGACTTTGGCAACCACAGTGGTCCTGAAGCCAGTCCCTGCAGACACTGAAGGGCCACCACGATGACCATCATCGTCACATACATTACACTCTAATCTGACCATTACATTACTACTTTCGTTTAAAATTTAACTTAAGAACAACAGAACATAAGGTAACTGCAGTATGTCAAAGAGAACCCAGAGCCGGACAGCAGCTCAAGCGGTAAGAGCAGGCTTTACCCAGGACCTCCTGCAATGGGGAAAAGAGACCTCAGGACACAACTGGACTCAGTTCCAAACACAGCGTGGACACGTGGGCATTTAGAGCCCAGCAGCGAGGTGGGGTCAGTGGACGAGGGCAAGGGGGGGATTCTGGCTGAACCAACCTGACAGGCCAGGGCAGGACACCGCCTGGCGGTGGTGGGGATGAGGGATCTGATCAGATATCAAGGATGATCAGACACTGAAGGTGAAGTTCTCTCTAAACTGACTTAACAGAATTCCTGCTACAACTGGGCCATGCAGGCCCAGCAAGGACAGACACTAGGGTCGAGGCCGAGAAGCACAGAGGGGCCTGCCTGGGTGAGGTCAAGGAGAATTCTGGTCAAAGACAGCATGAAGCATTGACAGGTGGCTTCTCGCCACATTTCCAAGTGAATATGCCTCGAAGGCAAGTGCTGCTGGTGCTGCTGTGTATATTCCACATAATGAAAAATACAAGAGTTGTATACATACGTGTAAAATACAATTTTTACATGTTTTTTTAAATATAGGAAAATATCGGTTTAGACCAGTACTCACTGGTACTCGTTTTACACACTGTTATAAATTATTCTACAAATATAAAATATCTTACTGTGCTTCTAAAAAGATGCCAGTCTCCAAAATTCATATTCATTTCCTTCTTCAGTTCATCAATATTACATTGAGCTAACACACGGCCATTTATGTTTGCCTAATACAAGGACAAAGACAAACGAAATGTGAGAAAGCCTGCACCATTAATGATTAAAGAGCACGCTTACATTATTATAGTCATTAGAGATCAGAAAATATTAGCCTAAAGATGGTTACCGTCCTGCACTCTGAGGTGCCCAAGTGAAATAAATGAGTCTGCAGGGACCAAGCCGCGAGCTAACGCCCGCACAGTTTCCAAAACTACCTACCCTGCCGGGAGCAATAGCAAAACTGCTGGCTTTTCTCCTCTAATGCTATAAAATATGAACACGAAGGCAACTGCTGGGAGGAGACAAAGACGTCTGTCAGCGTGCTGGTCACTGACAAGGTCCTAAATGAAGCAATAAGCTCTGACAAACCTCTTTATCAGCTGTAGCAGATAACTTCAGCCGTCAGGAATGTCCACCCACAAATTTCCCAGTCTAGTAAATTCACCAAAAAAATGATCTTATCACTTACTGGGTCTCTGTAATGCTAGCCTCTCCCAAGTAAGAAATGATGGAATGTTCTTTATTAATTGTAGGTAGCTTACTTCACAAAATCCAAAACCTGACGTTAACAACTACGGTAAAGCTACGAAACACC
This sequence comes from Catagonus wagneri, assembly GCA_004024745.2. NCBI lineage: Eukaryota > Metazoa > Chordata > Mammalia > Artiodactyla > Tayassuidae > Catagonus > Catagonus wagneri. The sequence continues at coordinate 4,290,257 of PVHT021183517.1, forward strand.
CGGAGTGCGCGGCTAACGGCTGAGCCCGCAGAAGGCGCAGAGCAAGGCTGTGACCGAGGGCCAGCTGCAGAAACGCCAGGAAGCTCACAGCACTGGAAAAACCAGTTGCTGCCATCGGGTTGCAGCAGCCAGGGCCTGGCGGTAAAGAGCTGAGTGGGGAGAAAACAGTGTCCGGAGGGAAACAACGTCCCCACAAAGGACTCGAGTTGGAGACCTCCCGCTTCCCTGGTGCCAGCCAGGCTGCCTCGCGCCTCGAAAAGGCGGTGCTGACGCTCCGCAAACTGGCAGCAGCGGGTGTGTAAGAGGAGTGGCACATCTGCAGCCTTTCTGAGCAGGCGCAGGTTAGGGTCAGTATCATGGTGTGTGTGCTCGTAATTCTTTGAAAAACTTTTTAGATGCCAATCCCTAAAGCGCGTAAACACTGGAGGCTTCTTGTCAATATTCCACTTCACCGACTCTGACGGAAAAAGTATAACCTGGTGGAGACGCCTACCAGACCCGGGCTTGGTCTCCTGCATATGAAGCCTCCCTCGAAACCCCAGGTTTGGGGTAGCTCCTGGGATTGCAAGAATAAGACCAAGGAGGAAATGAACGTCCTCAAATGTGCTGGCCTTGCAAACCCAAACCTCTGAGGTATCGTCGAAGGGAACATGAAAATAAATAAATAAACAAATACATACATACATACAAACATACATACATAAATAAAATCTAATGATGTTCTATAGAATTATATATAAACAGGAAAATACAACATAAAAGAAAAGGCCTTCAAATGTTCTGCGTTGCATACTGGGAACACAAGTTGTGGTTAACCTAAGTGTGAGATCCCTCAGAGCTCCTCATTTCTCACTGAAGCACGCTTACTCACGTTAGGTCACTTTAAAGTTAACACCGTGCCACAGCACTTCACTTTCCTTTATCCATCTCTGAGCCAAGGGATAAAGGCCAGTTTGAGGGTACGGACAGGAAGAAACCCGTTTCCCTTTAGGGCCTTCCCACTGCAGCGGGAGCTTGTCTTTGGCCCTCCGCCCGCCAAGCTGGGCCGCACCTTCCTGACGGTCGCGCAGTACTGGGGCAGCATGTTCTGGTCCAGCCCTTCGATCTGCCTCAGTTTCTCACAAACCGCATCCACATTCATTGAATTCAGCGATACCGTTCCTGAAGCTGGGCCCGATCCCTAGATAAGCCGTGGAAAAATACATGTATGAATAGCATTTAGTGCCAGATATATGCAGTCCTGTGGCAAAGAAACACTCATGAAGTTACACTGTGAAGTGCTCGGGTTAATGATCTATTTTCACACTAGGGTCAAAAGCGCAAATGTGCGAATGTGCGTAGTGTGGGGAAATGCCATCGGGAGCAGATTTAGCTACTGTTGCACCTTAAGGAGTATCTTTTATTATAGCGGATACAGCCTGATCAAAACACTCTTCTCAGAAGACAGAACATTCTGTGAGCCAAGACCAACTTCAAGAGAGCCTGTAACCTCAAGCCTAAGCTCAGGAGAGAAAGGCACAGCCCTCAACAACAGAAGGACAGGGGGTTCCAAAAGGAAAAGGAAGGGGTGTCCCTGGTGCCCACATCACAGGAATACGAAAGGTAAACCCAGGAAGTAATTTTAGACTTGCCTGTACGAAAAAGACTACCTAACAGTCCACAACAGCTGACGTCCTCGGATCCTGATCACATTTGTGTCCAAGGGATCTAAAATTTCCCCTTAGAAATCTATACAATAATCATGTAACTACAAAACAATGGTACTACTTCTTAACACATGTGGAAGTAAAGCCATTAAAATTCGGTCTCATTTAAAAGAAAATTCAAAATAATAAAATCTAGCATTTACTTAGAAGAAAAACATTTTCTCAAAGTGGTGCCATGTTAAAGACGTGTTTGTCTGAGGCTAGTTCTGTACGAGTCTCCTGGATAACAGATGTGGACACTGGGGTCCAGAGAGACTAAGTTTTGGCTTCAAAGTCCCAGAATAAACAGCTAATTATTGGTAGATTTGGATCTGAACCCTAACTTATCCGGTCTTATGACTTCCTATTTTCTTTGCTACAACTGTCTATTTTTAAAGAGTCTGTAAAAACTATAACCAAAATAAAGAGAAGACAAACCAACTAGTGTAGAGGATAATGTTCCAAGCGGTCTGTCTTGTTTATCATTCAATCTAGTCTTAAAATGAAAAATACAATTAATCCAATTCTCAGGACAAAAGTAGACTTAACAGCCAAACCTGCCTGTTAGCTATTTGGTAAACATTATTTGCAACATGAAAGCATAACATAATATTCTATTAGGAACTGATAAATAAATATATACACACAGTATATACACGGAATATATCTATATTACATATAAATATTATCGGTCAGGGTATGAAACCATATTGAACAGCTAGGGTAGCACTTTTATGAGAGGGAGTCTTAGCAAGTTTGTAAGACAGTCCCAAAAAAATGTATAAATTAATAAACTGGAACATACTGCACCAAACACATTTATAGTTTGTTTTTAATTAAATATAAATTTAAAATACGCCTATATATTCTATGGTCTGAGGTTCAATTATCTCAAAAATACTAACAGCAAAACACTAGTGTTTCCCTAATTTAATTCTCATATTTCTGTACATAGTTACATTTTCTGCCTGGAGGAATATAGCCAATAATCAAAGTGTTAATTACCCACTATCCACTGTGGAAACTCAAAATACTTTCTATGAATTTGGAATAAGTATATTCGTTCTACTTTTCTTTCCTTTCAAACAGGTTTACTTGAGATATAATTCACATACCATGCAATTTTCCCATTTAAAATGTACCCTTCAATACCCTTCAATGATTTTTAGTACATTTACATAGTAGGGAAACTATCACACACTCAACTCTGGGATATTTGCATGCCCCTAAAAAGAACCCTGTACGATCAGTGGTCACTCTTCTCCCTTCAACACCCAGTCCCAACCCTTGGCAGCCACCGGTCTACTTTCTGTCTCTATGGATTTGCCTGTTCTGGACCTTTCATATAATGGAAACACATGCTATCTGACCTTCTGGAATTACCGTCTTTCACTAAGTATATGCCTTTCGGGTTCATCCATGTTGGAGCATGGATCAGCACCGCACACTTTTTTATCACTGAACACTGCTCATCCTTTGAATGATCTTTTAACCCTGTCTTTCACATGTCTTTATCCCTCATCCTGTCACTTCTCTCTGGACACACCTACACCTGTTTACATTTCCTAGATGAGAAAGTCACAAATGAATAGTTTGATCACCAAAATACATATTGACTATACTGGATTACAGTGCATAGAATAAAATACCCATGAGTCCATTCTGATATAAATAAAAAGTGGAATTAATAAGTGAGGAAGAAGAGACAGCTTTACCTTAGAGAATCCTGATTAATAAATCGAGAAGAGGGAAACAGAAAATGGCTGTACACAAGATGCACTGATGGACACTAAAATTAACCGGCCACAGTGTAAGGGGAAACAGGGTATTTTCAGAGTTTCAGTCTCTCCCTCCAAACACGTATTCATTGCCAAGGGAAAAAATAAAACGTTACAGTGCTGAAATCTGGTAGATGCCACCTGAACCAGGTGCCCGAGGTTGGCATGACCAGTGGGAAGATGCAGGCCCCACAGACCCTTGAGTATGACGCACTGCAAAGGACACGCGTCACTGCTGTGGGTCTCTCTCCTCCTAATCATGAGGAAACAGAAAACGAACCCAAACGGAAGGACAGTCTACGAAATATCTGTATTCTTCAAAAGTTTTAAGGTCATAAGAGACAAGGAAAGACTGAGGAATTGTCACAGACTAGGGAACTCTAGGGAGAAATAACAAAATGAAACTGGACTGGGTCCTGGACCAGAAAATTGACGTTAGTGGAAAAACTTATAACAAGGTCCGTAGTAACTTCAGAGTATTGTACCAATTTCAACATCTGCTCTTGAGAAATACGCCACAGTTAGAAAACATCATTAATATTAAGGGAATACTATTTGTGTACCTTTTAAGTCTAAACTACTTTAAAGTTTAAAAACTTTAAATCACACAAAAAACTCTCTTTCCGATTGTGCTAAAAAAGGACAGGTGTAACAGACATGGAGCAGATTAACTGTCAGCGGGGGGCGGGGGACGTACAACGGGATAGAGTGTTTTAAAGGGAATCTGGGAATTCTGCAAAAAGACACGTTAATAAAGATACTACTCGTTTCCTTTATTTTTTTCACTCTTTTCTTTTAAAATAAAAAGCTCCTCATTATTTTACTTTCATGATCCTTTAAAACTTCACTATTTTATCATTTTAATATATTTTGCTCCTCAATGGGGATCGTGCAGAAAATATGTATTATCTCTAAACGATTTTTTGAAGTTTTATAATAAAAGACAGACATACATATGAATATAAGACCCCTGTAATTCTATCAAAGCTATAGTCTGACTACTGATTAACTGAGCCGGGTTTTATCAAGATGAAGGGTTAATTATCAATAAATGAAAATACATCACAATATGCTAATATGCTTCTTTGCATAAAAGAGAAACGCTAACCACCTGCGAGGTCTTTCCTAAAGGGATCATATATAATAAAATTATTCTGAAACCAAATGAATCTTAGTAACCGAAATAATGATCTTTGGATGGAAATCGCATAAAAATATGGAAAGATGTACATAAAAAGTACAAAAGTGATAAGGAAAAAACATTTTCAATAATTCAATACATAAATCCTTTAGTAGAAAAGTAATTACACTACTTGGACAATATACAGAAAGGTAGTATCTAAGAGTTTATCATGCGTTCTTACTTGAAATTTACCTGTGACAAAAAAAAGATCATTTCAGTATACATCACAATTATTTTTAATGTTTATTTTCTAATACAGAAAACTGAATGCAAATGTTAGTTTGTTTAAAGTGTTAAATATAAATTTCAAAATTCACAAAAATTAGAACTCCTCCACGTAAAAGTAAAGCTCACAAAACAGATTTAAATTACTTTGATGGAGCTATATGATTTTATATTGTAAGTAGATTAAAACTACACTCTGAAACATTATCATCTTTGGTAAATTCATTAAATAAGCTTAGAATTTCTTATAGCCAGAAATGAAGAGCCATGCAAAGGCTGAAAGCAGCTATTAAAACAAACCCAAGGCACTGAAACGAGCACAGATTATTAAACAGCCCAGCATGAGGTTGCCAGTGATTGCTTCTAACAGTCTAAAATAAGAAAAGTAAGATTGTGCTGAAAGTTTCTGTACCTGTCTCTGTTTGTTAAACCCAGAGTCACTCGGCTTTAAGGAAGGAATAAAACAGAATGAAGTACACGAGCTTAAAGTAAAACATCAACTACAAATATATATAATAAACACAGGCAGCACTTTCATCACTCCTCTTATTTTTCTGTAACTTTGAACACACCACCTCTACAGCAACACAAAGCAAGGAACACTCGCAAACACATACATGGAAGTTTAATTTCATTAACATGTGCTTGGTAATTTTAAAACTGTACTCTCAAACTTGATATTCTTTCTATTAAAAGAATAAATTGTGGGCCATACATTCGACAAGAAAACCAGATAAATCAAATTTGCTATGAAAAGTCTATATTCCTACTACATGCAAGTTTTACATTAATTTTTAAATATTCTCCAACTATTAATCGTTTTCTGTGCAGATTAGGTTGGTGGTAAATATTCTTAAAATAGTTAAAGTAATCTAAAGATAACTGACAATATCGAGTCAAAGTTCATTTACAATGTTTTTTTTTTTTTTTTTTTTTACATATTCATTATCTGGAGTACTTCATAAGAACCTTGTTTTCAAGTTTACATATCGACCTTATTTATTATAAGTTGGTTTTTTAGAAAGTTACTACGTATATCTGTGGAGACTTGAGAAAATATCAGAAAGGGGTGCTAATGAAATTACAGTTTACTACAAGATACCCAAAACAAGAAAGAAAGTTACTGTTAAATAGCTAGAAAATATACCTTACTCTTCAAACTACATGAGAAATAATAATTCGGTCAAAGCTGACAAATGAGGTTTACCTAGCACCGCATTTAAAGGGCAATCTTAAAAAACACAAGTACAAGATATGATTTGGTTACTTTTACACTTTTAACTATACTCTGGGATTTCAATGATCTCACTCCTGCAGTATCACATTTCAATTACCTCCCAATCAATTTAGTTATAGTTTTAAAGGATTTCTGGAGCTGAAGCCTGGCACAAAGACTTGGAGCTGGAAGTGAATACAATTTTTCATTATATTACTAAAGAAGAAAATATGTTAACACTTTTCCAAATTGAAAAATGCACTCCCTACTGCATAGCAGAGTGAACTATATCTAACCTCCTGGAATAGACCACGATGGAAAATAATATTAAAAAAAAGAATGCATATGTGTGTATATGTAGATATGGATTTTATACATAAATGTAGATCTAGATATGGCCTAGTCACTGCGCTGTACAGCAGAAATTGGCACATTATAAATCAACTACACTTTAATAAAAAATAAAGAATTTTGAAAAAATAAAAATGCATTTCTCAAATGCTTTAGGAAGTGTTAGCGGACCTCCTGAGAGAAAGCACCCACTGCGGGCAGGGAGTGCCCGCCCCAAGCCTGCGCTCTAAACGAGCCCCACACGTGCCCTGCCTTACCCATGGAGTCGTTGGCTTTCTCGTCCCAGTCTGCTCCTGAACAATGAGAGACAGCTTGATCTGGACATGTTATTTGTTTGAAAACAGGTTCTAAGTTCTAAACCAGTGGTGGAAATAAAAATGATCTACAGGAGAGTCCCATCTATTTTTTTTTTTTTTCCTCCACTTTGGTCACTCTCCCAGTTGGATTCTGTTCAGTGAAAACCATGACCTTCATTTTTATACTTTCAGTAATTCACTTTTTGGAGATTCATCAATCTCCAAAAGTAAAAGTAACAACAGCACGCTGGAAAGAGGATACTGTTATTAACAACACGTTTGCAATTCTAAAGTTCTTACAATGAGACTTTGTGCTAATTATTCTCACACCTCTCCAGTGCGCTAGGAAGATGATCTAAATAAGGCTCCCTGGAGGTGTCGAGTAAACCCAGTGGCAGGGCAGGTGCAGAAAGAATGACTAGGTGGCACTGATGGTCCCGCCCGGCAGCTCACGGGCATAACTCCCCGGGAGACCCGCCGAGCCAGCAAGCGGTCACTCAAGGACGGCCGAGAGGTGAAGAAACGCCCTACCACTCCTTCCTTTGAAAAAGTGATCTTCAAGGAAACAGTTACCACCATGAGCAGCACATATCTTAAATAAAGTAGACTGAACATGGGAGTTCCCGTCATGGCTCAGTGGTAACAAACCCAATTAGTATCCATGAGGGCGCAGGTTCGATCCCTGGCCTCGCTCAGAGGATTAAGGATTCAGTGTTGCCATGAGTTGTGGTATAGGTGGCAGATGTGGTTTGGATCCCAAATGGCTGTGGCTCGGATTTGACTCCTAGCCTGGGAACTTCCACGTGCTGCTGGTGCGGCCCTAAAAAAAGGACAAAATTTTTTTTTTAAAAAACAGACTGAATATAACACTAGTGAAAGCAACTCTTTGAAAGACCTTAACAATGCCTCTGAGGAGATGGGGCTAGAGACAGACCCTCCGCAGTGGGGCCTCGTGTACGGTCACAGAGTGACCTAAATGCCACTACTTCTTGGTGGGATCTAGACTGAAAGAAAGTAAAGGCACTGAGAGAAATTCCCCTGGGAAGCTCTCATAACTGTAAAGTATTTGTGGCATTCAAATAACCTGGAAATCCTTCTAACTTCTAGAAAACAACCCAACTGACAGCTTTGGGGCCAGAGAAGCATCAATAGATAAGACCGAGTTAACTACTGAAAAGGTTATCTATGCAAAACGGTTTTAGTTTCTTTTTTTTAAAGAGAAACTTTTTTTTTTTTTTAGGGCCACGCCCGTGGCATGTGGAGATTCCCAGGCTAGGGGTCTAATTGGAGCTATAGCTGCCAGCCTATACCACAGCCACAGCCACGCAGGATCCGAGCCGCATCTGTGACCTACACCACAGCTCACGGCAATGCCAGATCCTTCACCCACTGAGCAAGGCCAGGGATTGAACCCGCAACCTCATGAGTCCTAGTCGGATTCATTAACCACTGCACCACGACGGGAACTCTCCATTTTAGTTTCTGACTCTTTAAATAAGGCTCTGTGGAATCTGGCCTTTAGGATAGTAGCAATAATGAGAACTATTAAGTACTTAAGTACGGTAAGGCGGAGCACTCCTTAAATCAGACCTATGAAGTAGGTCTGCTTTTTCCAGATGAAGAAGTTGAATATCAGAGAGGTTAAGTACTTTCTCCAAGGCAAAAAGCTAATTGCCAGGGCCTGTCGAACTTGAAAGACCAAGCCCCTGACCCAGGACTCAGGACTAGCAGCGCGGAGAGGGCAGCAGGTCTGAGGTAGGCTGAGAGCTAACAGTTCTGCGGCTCTGCGGTCTACACCCAGCGCTCCTTGCTGTGAGTCTCAGGAAAGAGTCTCGAATGTTCACCTGCTCCGTGGCACTGGACTTGACCATGGGTCCCGGTGTTCTCCGAAGACCCTCCAGAGGAAAGGCAAGTCCAAAATGGGGCCATGGTTCTTTTTTCCACGGGTTTTATAAACTAGGGTTCTGATGAAGATTTCATTTCTTAAAAAAGGCTTCTCTGCTTTGAACGCTTGAAAACACTAGTCCTTTCTAGCTCTACATCTGGAGGATCATAAGTTGGGCCCAATGTTTTTTTCAGTTTTATAACATTTGGCATATATTTTCTCTATTATATAAAATTTTAGGGAAAAAACTAGCACAGAAGCTGAGGTCTGACATCCGCAACTGGAAGATGGAGAAACATCTGGACGTCCCTATATCTTACCTGATTAGTCCTTGGCTGGACTTCACAAGTCATGAGCATTACAATGTTCCTTAATGTGAGAGAACCTGATTACTTTTGTAAGGATCTAGTTTATAAAGGTTTATGAGATATTCCTTAGGATAAAAAAAGATGGAACCACCTATACTGAAAAGACCATAGAAAGTTAACCAACTTTCTATGGTCTTGGCTTGTGTGTGTGTGTGTGTGTGTGTGTGTGTGTGTGTGTGTGTGTTTTCAACTCATTATTTTGTGTCCCTAAAGACAATTTGTCCAAAACTGTGTGTGAAGCTCCTAACTTGTCAAGTTAACCAACTTTCTATGGTCTTGGCTTGTGTGTGTGTGTGTGTGTGTGTGTGTTTTCAACTCATTATTTTGTGTCCCTAAAGACAATTTGTCCAAAACTGTGTGTGAAGCTCCTGACTTGTCAATAAGCAGCCCTTGCCCTGAAGCGGACGGCTGAGTGAGCAGAGATGGACTCAATCTGCTGTCTTGTTATCACAGAAATTATACAGAGTTTTCTGCTACAGGACTGAAAACCAAAAGAGCCACAAAGGGCTAGATACTTTTTATATTAATTACTTCTGTGTTGGTTCAGGTTTATATAAAGATTCCATACAATGTTCCTACGCACAGATACTTCTCCACATTTCCACCACTGCTTTTAATATGGCTTTAAGCTAAGTAAGTGTCTACTTGAACTAGTCTACTATAAAATAAATTTTGCATGCTACTGTCATTGTTAATTTCTTAAAAGCAAAAGAAGGTTTGGGAAGCAACTACTATTTATTAAGCAGATCACAAAACTACCTTTTAATACTACGGCTGTTTTACTAAACAAAGGCACTAACACATCCAGAGCGTTGTTACTCTGTGTTACTCGCAGCCTAAACACATCTTAGGAAGTGCATTATTTCCCCTTCCTCAAAAACTGATTGTGAAATTTGCCTGATGCTCCTTCACTGGTTCCTGAAATCACAGCCACCTTTTAATCACAAGTGTTTGTCTGCATTCCTACGCATGGAAGAGCTACTATGTCAGTGAGTCTCTGCCGTTAAGACCCTCAAATTCTTCACACTATCTAATTTTCATCAAAACTGTGCTGAGAAATTTTAGCTCAGAGAGTTGTATCCCATGCATGAATCCATGTATTAAAGGCTCTCTGACTGAACTAAAAGTCATTCTTGCAGGTGGTGGCAATGAACCATGGAGTAAAGATTCCTCTAGGAGTTCCCATCGTGGCTCTGCAGAAATGAATCTGACTAGTAACCGTGAGGATACAGGTTTGATCCTTGGCCTCGCTCAGTGGGTTGAGGATCAGACATTGCGTGACCTGTGGTGTTGGTCACAGACACAGTTCAGATCTGGCGTTGCTATGCCTGTGGCGTAGAGCCCCTAGCCTGGGAACCTTCATATGCCACGAGTGCAGCCCTAAAAAGACCAAAAAAAAAAAAAAAAAGGATTCCTCAACACCCAAACAGAATTACTACGGGTGATTATGTCTGTCATTCGTGGATAACCGAAGTCACTGACACTTCAGCTAAAATGTTAATAACTTAAAAAGAATCATCAGCCCCTCAATGAAAACACCAAATGGTTTCTTCTATCTCATGAACTGAAAGAAAGTTAAAGTTAAAAAAATGATTACCTATTCAAATGCATGCTTTAAGTTAAAAATTATGGATAACTCAGGATGCAAAACTTCACCAAATTAATTCTAACTCCTACGTCTCATTTCTTTAGATGAAATCGATCATGTTTACATGGGCATAACATTCTGAAATAAATCAACAGAACTTAAAATACAAACTGGGCTCTTAAATTCCACATGGTTTGAATGAAGATTTAAAGGCTCATCACATTAAATGCATTTCTCACTAAATAAAAAGCTTTGAATAATATCACAAAGTGACTTCCTACAAAAGTTGGTTTTTTGTAGAAACCCACCGTAAGGTGTTGGGGGAAGGAATTTTAAATAATTCCCACAACACGCTGAACTAACTCTGTTTATCTGGAAACTTTATTTCCAGAAACTGGAAATAAACAGAGTTGACCCTTGAACAACACATGTCTGAATTATGCAGGTCCACTTTTACGCAGTTTCTTTTCAAAAGTAAATACACAGTGACACCCGACCTGTGGCTGGCTGAATCCGCAGCTGCGGATTCACAGGTAAGGAGGAACTACTTTTACTGGAGAGCTGACTCTAAGTTACAGTCTCTGTTTAGACTGCTGGGATTTTAGGCTGCCAGGAGGGTCGGCGCGCCCAACCCTGCATTCTTCAAGGGTCAACTGTATGCAGATAGAGAGAAGCAGTACTATAATAGTACACAATTTACACTAGGCCTGGGCACCTGGATTAAGCATGAGTCACTAAGGATCCGTTCCTGGTCTACACTATCCAGCTCAGACTGTCTTTATGTAGTCTCAACATTGATTTGGGGTATTTTAAAAAAAAAAAAAGTATGCATGCTACATGTATAGTACCAGCTGCAGGTTTAAGAAAAACAGGCAAACGTGAAAATAAAGACCACCATTAAGGAACGAATACCACCAAGTGACTTCTCCTGCTGGCTGCTGGAAAACCCCTCTCTTACTAAATGACAAAAAAAAAAAAAAAAACCATCCCATGTCATTGAAAAAGGGGAAAGGCAGGAGGAAATGGAGGGTAAAGGTAAACATTAGCTTTTGAATTAATCCATGAACTCTAAGTATTAGTATTCAGCTACTCTAAACCAGCTGCCCATCACACCACAGATGCAGAGTTAGTGAACTGCCGTCATCGCGGGTTTAAGACAGTCGTTACTGCTGCACAAGCGGCGAGACGCTGAGTTCCACACCACGAGACTACTCATTACCCTCGAGGAGTCTGTGGGTGAAGAAAGCCCCTCGGCAGCATCCTCCTTGATAACCTCCTAGCAACACAAAACGAGAGTGTGGGTGAACGTGACGGGTGAACCAAACGAGGGTGATGAATGAGCATGACGTTAAACTCACACTACGTAACACGGAAGCCTGGGTGTGATTAGAGTTTTCCTTCAATGATAATATTTTAAAATTTAAGTAACAGTAAGTTCTACAGCTCCTGCCTCCTAACTGAAAAAACACATTAACAGGGAATCTTCTTTTTTAAAACTATTAAACTAAGTTTATCATCAGGAACACCTAAAACTGTAGGCACAAATGTATTTTGTTTTTGATTAGAATTAATAGTAATTTGAATCATTCTCTTACCCTATTTAATTTCTGCTATTAGATCAAAATATTCCTTCAATACACCCTCTGATTTTTATACCATAGTGCTATCATTCATATATATACATATACCATACATGAATGTCCCTTAAAAAGAAATTAGCAGATATAACGGCTTAGTTTTAAAAGTCTGATGACAAACAATATACTACAGGCTGGAAATTGATCATAAATAACTCATCATTTATTCCCTGAGGCTGCTAGTGACTTTCCTTCCATAGATATTTACCAGAAATGAAAACAAAATACATTTTGTGTTAGTAATAGCTTATGTTTCTTAGAACTATTTATAAAATAAGTTGTGCTTGTACTCCAGAAAGGCAATAACCAAACTTCTAATGCTGACTATGTTTCTTATCGGATTAACGCTTTAGTTACCCTTTTTTATACTTACTAGGCCATTGCTCTGATCTCTGGGCAAATTCGTTTTTACTGATGGACGTGAGATGAGATGGTGGGAACCGCCAGGGTAGTACCTTGGCGTGTAAAGGTATGGGGCAAAGAATGGCTATGGAAAAAACACGTAACAAAAGAAGGGGATAAACAATTACAGAAATCAAAGTGTAATGAAATTTATCAAATGAAACTAACCAATAAAAAACACAACTCCAAGTTTTTAATGCAAGTGACAAAACAAATGAAAAAAGCCTCACTCATATTCTATAAGATATCAAACCCAAACTTAAAACATATTATTTAAGTTTTTAAATTACTGATTTAATACAAGCTTTTTTAAAAGCAACTAAAGTTTTGTACCTTACAACTTGACACAAGAGTTTCTCTTTACAGTTAACATTTTTATGGCTTTACCATGTGTCACGTTCTAAGTGATTTACAAATATTAACTCACAATCTCATTTCAAAAAAGCAGAAAAGAATCTCCATAGAATGCTATTCTTTACCAGAAAAAGATTAGTCTTGAGACCAAAAAGTCCCAGTTAGATGAGAACCCCTAGCATGGACTCCAGGAATACTGTTACTCCAAGTTCCCAGCGTTTACTTAATATTCTATATGCTAGAGTTTACTCGGTCTCCTAAATAGGCGAGGATATTTTAAACTGTTTAGAGGCGCTCTTTGGCTATAGCATTTATTTGCAGCCAGCTTCATACAAACAGGAGCTATCAGATGGCACTGGCTAAAAACAGAGATTAAAACACACTAGACTTCACTATACTGAGGTAACATCCCCCCTTACCTTTTTAACTCCTGGCATCTTAAGAAAATTGTTCTGCTTTTAACTTTCAGACTAAAAGCTTCAAATAACTACAGCAAAAAATAACTAGATTTAAAAACACGAGAGATTTCTAAATGCTTTAAAAATAACACACCATTAAAGCATCACATCGTTGTTACTCATGTAAAACTAGCCCAACACAAGGTCTCCAACTAGACGGTGTGGCAATTTTTTTTAAACTTCTTGGTCCGAAAACTTCAACTGTCATCTAATGATCAATTGCACCATTTTAAGTAAAATTACAGCAGATTTTAAGACTAGTAAATAAAAACCTGCATTTCACACTGCCTACCACTCAGTTAAAGTTTACAAGGATGAAATACAATATAAAATGCTATTGTTCCACCTTTTTCTCCTTATCCGAGTAAAAGAATGAAATAACATTCACAGGACCTCTGTGAACAGTATATACCTAATTACTTGCATGGCCAGTTCGCCAACATTTCTCAAAAACTGAAAATTTAAAGTCTAGAATTCCTTCTTTGCCACATTTATTCAAAATTTCTCTGTCTTCCTAGATCATATGAAATGTATTTAGGCATGCAGTTGGCTTCTCTGAATACTAGCCTTTATGTTTTCTCGAATTAGACTAAAGAAGGAAACAACAAAAATAAAGAAACCGCAATGGACCTTAGAGTTCCAGAAAGTATCATACTTGGATTAAGGCTCCATTTTCCTAGAGGAAAAATTATCCTCATTAAAATGAGGCTAGTTTGTACCTACTAAACTTGATAGGGTCTGAATACAGCTGATAAATAATTGTGCTCTCATCATTTAAGGTAGAAAATTATCATATTTACATTAAGTAAATAGTTATACATGACTGAAAGTAACCTGAAACAAAACTCCAGAAATGGGCTATAGTGCCATTATCTGGCAATAGCATCTGAGTCCTCCAAGCAGTATTTCCCATCATTATCTCACATTTAAAAGCTGTAACACATATTAAATACAGGTTTACTGAGCTATTGTAAAAACTTATCATTGTTTTTAAATGCCAATATAAATTATTATATAAGATATAATAAATGGAACATTTGTTTGTGAACAAACAGAAAAACATCCCTTTGCAACAAAGGATAGTCACTGCCAACCCTGTAGAGTTCAACTTCTTATCAAGGTAACAAACAAAGGCAAAAACATCTCTAATTTTCAAGTTCAATTGAACCTGTTAAAATTCAAAATTCTTCTGATTTTTGAAAAATCCTAGCTATTGCATTCAAACTGCACTTTTTTTTTTTTGTCTTTTAAAGCTAAAGGTACAGTTTCTAATACTTGCTGGAATAAATCCTTAAAACCTCAGAGTCCCAGCCCTGCTTACCCTGTTGTAGAACGGATGCTGGGGTCCTGTCATGCCGCTGTAATAGCTGCTGTGAGGCTGCGGTGACACAACCCCACCCCCAAACGGGCCATTGAAGGACGTGGAAGAAGAGCAGACAGATGGAGGCTGGCTGTAGCCGGATGGTGGCCGAGGAGGAGCCTCGTGTAACGGAAGCGGGGGATAAGCAAGTCCCCCGATATTAATCTGGTCTCTCGCAGCACGAACATCTGAAAGATTAAACGATACCCCAGAGGCAAAAGAAAAGAGAACATGAGTAAGTAGTCCAATTACCACGGCCTCATCCAGTCGCCGGCTGGAAACATGACTCTACCACTCCTTCCAGGGGTTCCAACTGGCCTACAGAAGTAGGCAGAGAATCTTGGACACTCCATAGGCACTGGAGTAAATACAAGACATCTGACTACTCTGCGTAGAACCTTCTGTCACCATCTGAAAAGTCACCAACATCTGGATTCTCCTCTTCAGTTACCAGAACATTTTTTTCTGACCTTTTAAGGTATTTGTTTGTGCTATTCTCACAATTCTTATGATTCATAAGGTTTTGCTAATTATTAATAATTCACATTTAGGTGGTAAATACAACACCAGCTAAGACTGTAGGCTTACAAATGTTATGACTCATCCACCTCCAAACAACAACGAACAAGTCCACAGCCACAAAATACAACACGTCTGATGGCAGCCGTGTAACGGGTGTCTAAAAAAATACAGGAGTCAAGGCTCTCTCTTCTTAATTCCTGGAAAATGCAAAGGTGGGTCAGCAGCACCGGTATCATACAAATGACAATGTGTTTCAACGAAAGTTTTGTGTGCACGCAGCAGTGCCTAAAGAACAAAGCTCTTCCAAAATCTTCAGGTCACTGTCCCCAAGGTCCAGTCCACAGATTTAGGTTAAAATTTAAAAAGTACTAGAGGTTTTCTTTAGCCTCTGGACAGAGATCTCTGTTAAGGACAGAAGACATAAAATTACAATGGATGGACAGCTTGCAGTGATGACTACGTATTGAAAGGAATCGGACTCCAAACAGCGTTCAGCCGCGTCACCTGGGAAACGCAGAGTAAGGTCGACTTAACAAACAGCATTCTCCCTGCATTCCCAAAAGGACGTCGAGAGCCTCGGTTTCATTCATTCTCCTGTGTAAGTGCTTGGTTCAATACTTCTTGGTTTTTCATAGAGCAGGAGAAATTTATACAGCTAATTTTTTAGGCCTTTTTTTTTCTTTTAGTACTTTAGAGAAGAAGAATTCAATTTACTACTAATACCCACCTGCAATAATTTCCCGGAGTTTGGGGTCTAGATTTACAGTACATGGCAAAAAGGTTTTTACATCTCGAGCCACAAGAACTGGGGTCCTTGAAGAAAGAAACACTTCAAAATTTCTTATATCTCCATCTATTTCAAGCAGTGGCTCAACATCTTTAGTTGTTGGAATATTCTTGGATATTCTTCAAATAAGAAACAAACGAAAATGGTCTTTAATGTCACCATTAGAAAGACAAAGTCTGCATGTAACTTAAGATTTGTTATTTATAAAAATAAAGAACACATCGCACATCTTGTTCTCATAATTTTTTTAAAGAAAAGAAAAAGAAACAAGATAAGTAGTATGGTTTTACCCGTGTGAGGTCAAAATTATATTGCCTTTAACCAAAGGCAGGATTTGGGCTGGGAAAAACAGAGGAAGGCAAGGAGCACATTTTCCAGGTATATCACACAGTGATGATTACTCTCAGTGGCGATTAAATGAATCATCATTTTACACATGTGAATGGTGGCCTCAGACAAACTAAACAGCCTAAGTCACACACTCAGAGAATCTGACCGGCTCTAAAATCCATGTATATTATAAAATACCATGGTTCTTGCCTTTGCAAAGAAATGAAGAAGTAAAGAACAATTTCTAAAGAAGTTACACAAACTAGAAAGAGCACGGATTTTTCCTTTTTTAAGAAGGGTTTTATTTTCTACTGAAAAGTAAAACCGGACTATATAAGCACATATATAAAACAGAAATACAAAAAAACAGAGGCAAAAAACACATACTTTTACCAACCAGACACAATAACTACTAATATTGGGTCACTTAGTCTCATCTTTTATTTTGCAGATTTTTTTACAGAGTTGAATTTATATATGTAAATAATTCTGTATCAGGGAGAGGTCTTAAATGTAAAAAAAAGTGACACTCACTGAAAATACTTACTAAGCACTTCTATGTTGAACTATATGAAACTGCCATTTTTATAGGTCAGAATCATCAAATATTGACAATTCCATCAGGTCCAACCTACTACAGGCCAGTCCATGTCCCAATCAAAAGCAGTAAGTAAAGACAAAGGAATGGAAATATGAAAGAGAGCTTAAAAGGCAATGAGATGGATGAGAAAACTGGCTATAACCCAAATGTCCGCTAACGATCAAGTGATAAATAACATGTAATATGTCCATATAATGGAATACTACTTAGCAATAAAAAGGAATGAAGTTATTTATCTACCAACATGGATAAATCTCAGTAAATTACGTTGAATGAAAGAATACAGTAAATAAAGAATATAGAGTTGTATTTTTTCATTTATATAAGACTACAAAAATGTAAGCCAATCTATAGTGACAGAAAGAGGCTAAGGTTCCCTGTGAAGTCAGGGATGTGAGGAAGATAAAAAGACCAGGGAGGGATTTCAAAGGACTAGGACGAGACACTTTTAAGTGATGTGTGTGCTCTCCTGATGGTGGTGAAGATTTGGTGAGGTGTGTGTGTGTGTTTCTCTCTCTCCTTACATATATACATACATAGCACATACACACACAGCAAAACTTCAGGAATTGTACAACTTAAACATGAAATTCATTGTATGTCAATTATACCTCATAAATACGTTTTAAAATCAGTAAAGTTGGTGAATCTTCAAAACACTCAATTCCCAATTAGGCACGAATATTATCTGTGAGATTACACTGAGTCTAATTTCAGAGAAGTGGTCAGATTTTCATGCCCTCCTAAAAAGTGACAGGGATCTTACTCTAATATTAGTGATAATTCCATTATTCCTCTGGGACCAGCACTTTACTACTCAGGCCCAATACTTAGCTACTAGCCATTTACTAAAAGCCATCTAAGGGTAAATCCAGAGAACAAAATTAGCCAACAAGGAAATCTGGATATATGGTACTGGTGAGAAAATAAGGACAGCAATTTTGTCCTAATGAGTTTTAGGAAGTCCTTTTACGGATTCACACACACGTGCACAGAAGAGAAAAGTCCTCTGAAATGGGATTACTTCTTAATAAATTAAATTGGCATTTAAACTGCCTATTAAGTATATTTAAAATGAAATAGAAAACTTGGAGAATGGGTTCCCAGAATCAACTGCAGAAGTGGCCAAAATATCTGAGCTTAAACAGTTAAAAAGGTAGTCTACTTCAGGAGTTTAACATAAAATACTAAGAAGAGAAGCCAGAAAGATTTAGATACAAACACACAGCTGACAAGTCACATGAAACAAACTAAGAGAATTTTAATGCCAGCTCTGCTTAAGCTTGAATGTGAACAGTGTTCTCAGCACGACGAACAAAGGCGCTGTTCACAAGCCAACAGTCCACTGCTGGTTTCCAGATTGAAGTCTCCATTCTAACCTTTTGAGCTCAATGCATTAAACTCTTCTACTGAAAGAGATATTTATGTAAATGATAATCTTTTGGCAGTCAGCCACCAAAATCATATGTGCTTTCATTTTTCAGATATTTTTCCAAAGGTTAGTATTTAAAAAATTTAAGTAACTTCCTTTCTCATTTAAGATGGAATTTAAATTTCCAGTATTATGAATTGTGTGAATTAAAGTTGCCAGCAGTTAAATGGCCCACAGAAAGCATTACAAAACCTCAGGCATCAATGATCTCCCGGTAAGTTTAAATGCAGTTTCCTTCTATGCTACCAATCTAGCAGTACTTGTTAATGCCAGCATCAGTGTAAGTTTAAAGGGTTTTGATTATAAATGACAGTGGTTTACAGAAAGTCCATATTAATTCCTTGGCAAAAATTACATAAGCCATTCATATCACTTCTATTCAAACGAAGGTTTTAAATTACATGGAAAAAACTCTATTTTAAATCAAAATATAAATAGGTTCTAAGAGCATAATTAATGAAGAAGGCATTATTTTCCATACTTTGTCTAAAAGTAGCACCCTAAGAATGCCATTATTTAATCATAAGACGTTAAAAATTAAGATAAATTAAAAAAAAAGAATGTATACATGTATGTGTGACTGTGTCACCTTGTTGTACAGGAGAAAACTGACAGAACACTGTAAACCAGCCATGATGGAAAAAATAAAAATCATTTAAAAAACTAAGATAAATTTTCTGTAAAATTTTTAAAAGTGAAAACTCAACTGCCTCAGAATTTTATTACTTTGAAACTAATTTAACTTCCAGGAGACTCTCAAATACTTCCTATCAGTGAGTGCCCATTTGTCAAATTCTCTCTATGCACAGAGCACTTTGGAGATTCTGGAAGACAGACTGAACACGCAGACAGAAAGAAAACAGCCACTCAGGACGGTAGCCAAAGGGTCCGAAACAAAAGATAAAATGAAATCCGCTGTTAAGTCTGTTACTGCCTGCGGACAGATAACCAAAACCCCTGGCACCTTAGGAGCCCATCACACTCTCCCATTCCATCCTAACGCCGTCAGTTCCTACTTATCCCTCGTCTCCAGCCCAGCTCCCCGGCCAGGGAGGTCTTCCCTGAAACCACGCCGCGTTCCTCCACGACGAGTCCTCATAGCCCATGTGCTTTCATACACACACATACCACAGTTAGAACGTTATGTGAGTCATTTCATATTCTGATTTCTAGTATTTAATGTGCTCGACTTATGGGTTTAAGGATGATCTAATTAGGCTTCAACATTGCAAACCATGAAAGTATCTGTCTAAGCTGCCACAAGGCATCACTGGCAGAGCTAAACAGTATTATTCTTTTACTTACAAAAAGAGCTTAGACTACATTTGCAAAAAGTTATTTCCCACTGAGAGTGTGTGTGTTCAGGACCATCTACTAGGCCAGAACAGCAGCCCAGAGTACCTCTTATACTAACAGAGGAGACACGCAGGCCTACAATTTAAAGGATAAAAAAGTATTCGACATGCAGAGTCAGTAGCATACTGAGTACCAGGTATTAGACACAATCTGCATATCTGCAGCTGGCCTTCAGCTGAGCTTCACCTGGGCAGCACAAGATGCGACCTTGGTGGCAGAAATAATAGGAGGAAAATGTTATGATCATAAAAATCTCATCATCTGTAAGTTTTTTAAAAAGCACTGAATTATTTTGACACTCAAAGAGAAAAGAAGTTGTTCAACTGGCTAGAAAACATGGTATAATCAAAGTCTGAGGGGGGAAAAAAAATCTTCCTTTGAAGCCATTATATAAACTTACTACAGATTTACATGTTAGATGTTTCCTATTAAATGAAGTTTTAATGAAGGCAGTGATTTCTAGGAATACAACGCCTGCATGAAGTGCAACTTGGCTGTATTCTGAAACAAAAAGAGTGTTTACTGCAATGACTTTCCTTACATGCAGAGTTGATGATCTCAGATAACTTAGAATAAGGCTATAATGCTTGACAATTAAAACTAAAAGCAATGAGATTTTTTTAAGGCATAAAAACGTACTTAAAGCCTGGGTTACTTGTTAACTGTGTGCAATTTGGGACCAGTCATTTAACTCTCTAGATTCTAGCTTCCTTATTTCAAAGGAGATTTCTAAGGTCTATGGCCCTCTAGAGGCCTTGAACGAATCTTTGAGAGATGCTTATTCTCTCAAGGTAATGAAGTACCCGCCCGTGCGTGCCCCAGCTCCCTTGCGTTCTGCTATAAAAATGAGACACCCGAGCATAACCTTACTTGGCTGTAAGGCTGTAATTCTGGTAACTACAGGGATGAGAAAGGATCACCAGGAAAGGTTAAAATGAAAGCCCAAAGAAGCAACTAAGTAACTAAGAGAGTATCTGCGTAGACTCAACTACAATATTGCCTTGATAAGGCACTGCCTTGATTACTGTGTATAAAGAAAAATGTTCGGAGTAATCCCTTTCTTACATTAAATCTAACCAAAAAAGATATTTAAATGAAATAGAACTAGTTTAAAAAGAACTAATATCGTTGAATACCAACTGCTTGCCATTCTTTGAGCCAGATGTTTCACCTAGTTTATCTAACTTCTATCTCCCAACATTCCACGAGGCATTATTACAGTTTTTAAAATGAGGATCCCAAGGCTCAAGAGGTTAGGCACTCATCCTGAATGGCCTGTCTGTTCCAGGGACAGAGCCGGGCCTGTGTCTGCCTGATCTGCAATTCTGTACCCTGCTCCCTGCACTGGCTCAAACCCGGGGCCACAGACAGGGCTCACAATTCTTATGTTAATGATTTACATGATTTTAACTCCTTAGAATTATAATAAAATAGAACGCTGCTACATATCAAATTTCAACACATGGAAGAAGACCGGCATGTGAGCCTGTGTTAGCAGGTTATCCCATTTTTTTCACTGTTTCAATTTTTTGCACTTTGAAATAAAGCTTCTCTCCATCTGTATGTGTGTATTTAAATTCATTTTTAAAAATCCAGACTAGCACTTTTCTGTTCACAAAATTAGGCAAGGACTCTACTCCACCCCTATGTGCCTGAGCACAGAATGCAAAAACCAGTAAGAAAACAGCAATGGCTCATGACATGACCTGGTCGGCAGGACCCAGTCAAAGAAGGAGCACCCAGCACTTCAACTGTTATTTTTAAGAATATGAGCAATTGTAAGATTATATTGGTGATTCACCTAAGAAGCACAATTCCCAAACTTTCAAGTTTCTGGATCAGATTAATTGAAAAGATCCTGTCACTGCAAAGCAAATTTAAAAATCGGTAACATTTGCATCTACTCGTGATATAGAACTTTCTTCATATTACATTGTCAAAATTAAGTAGAGAGACACAAATGGATGTTTAAATTGATGTAAGACTGGCAATAGTCATCCTCACACTTCAACGTTAAACTTGCGCGGAGCAGCTCATTTACCTAACTGAATTTCTCAGGAAATGCAATTTATATTCATTCTGCTTTATTTATCGGGATTCTGCATAAGACTGAATTTGCAAAAAGGTTTCCCCTAGGGAGGAAGAGGCTGAAAAACAGCAGTATGACGCCTACCCTCCTATGCCCGAGCGAGCGACCCGATGATAACAATTCAATGACAGAATGATCATTTCAAGCTAGGTTAACAGAGAAGATTCCATTAAAGAGGTAAAGAGAGGCACCGTGCTTCACAGTGGATGCAATATCAAAATGGTATCTTTCATAAAAAAGCAAAAGCCATTGTTCTCTATCAGGAGTTTATATGATGACATATTTTAAAATATCCCGACAAAAGTAAATAAGATCCAGTTTACACAGCTGTTTGAGGAACATGAACAACATGGTATGAGGTGCCAAAAAGTGAAGAGATGGTTGTGTTACTGTTGCCTTTAAGAAATCTCAAAAAGTGTTACACTGATCATATATAGGAAACAAATGTTTTGCAAGAAAACTCTAAGGAGCAAGCAAAGAATGGGTGCTCTGAACTCAAAGCCTGCCTATAAATACACCTAAGGTTAAAGCAAAACTTTTTATTATATAAGTTATTTTAAAGGTTTAAGGTTTAATCAGCACTGAACCCAAGATCTACAATATTTAGGATTTAGTATTTTAAAATATGTATTTGTGGGGTTCCCGTCGTGGCTCAGTGGTTAAAGAATCCAACTAGGAACCATGAGGTTGCAGATTTGATCCCTGGCCTTGCTCAGTGGGTTAAGGATCCAGCATTGCCGTGAGCTGTGGTGTAGGTTGCAGATGTGGATCGGATCTGGCGTTGCTGTGGGTGTGGCGTAGGCCAGTGGCTACAGCTCCGATTAGACCCCTAGCCTGGGAACCTCCATATGCCACTGTTGCGGCTCTAAAAAGAGAAAAAAGACAAAAAAAAAAAAAAAGGAATTTGTAAGCAGGTCAATTAAAAAAAAAAAAAACCTCCTCTTTATAACTACCCTTTCCCAATAGTTAATTTAAAATTTTTTAGGAGAAATACTACACTAAACTTAAATCTCTGCCATACTATCAGATAACCACTCATTTGTTTATGATCATGATTCTCAGTGCTTACAAATGTCTTGTGAAACCAGAGTTCCCATCGTGGCACAGCAGAAAGGAATCCGACTAGGAACCATGAGATTGTGAGTCAGATCCCTGGCCTTGCTCAGTGGGCTAAGGATCTGAGGTTGCCGTGAGCTGTGGTGTAGGTCGCAGACGCGGCTTGGATCCAGCGTTGCTGTGGCTGAGGTGTAGGCCGGCAGGTGTAGCTCCAATTCGACCCCTAGCCTGGGAACTTCCAATTCCATATGCCGCGGGTAACGCCCTAAAAAGCAAAAAGAAAAAACAAAAACAAATGCCCTGTGAAACCACGTTCTTTAATCAGAATGAAAGTTGGACCTCAGAGTTTAAAATATTCATTAACCTCAGTGTTTTCCTTGTTTTTCTCCCGTGGAAAAGGGAAGAAAAAACGCATTCCCTCTTATTTCTTGGCAGTCCGTGCCAACAATGTTTCTGGTGAAATTTCTCCCCCTGGTGGACTCCTTGGTCATTGCAAACAGTGGCCACGTGCCTTGTGGTTTTACACCAGCATCTCACCACAGCTTAGCATTTCAATTAACTGGCATTTTTATTTTATATTACTTTTGTTAGTTGTTCTGTTCTGAAGAGTCTTAAAAATATTTTGATTTGAAATTCTGAAATTACAAACCTGTTGAAAAAACAATTTTGGAAAAAAATGACCTACATCTGACCTCTAATGGTATACTTAAATTTGGGGGCCAAATTTGAGTCCTTCGAAAGTCATATATGCTTTTTAATGTAAATATGTATAATATTCTTACTGTATTATAAAATAAACTGTAAACCTGCATAGCTAATAATATCTTGTTTTACATATTAAGACATTTTAGAAAAACTGATTTTGCTAGTACTATTCTTAAATATTCTTAGTTAATATATTTGAGCTTTTCATGTTGAAGTTAGAAACACACAACTCTGGAACATTTAAAATTCTTTGTTCTTTACTGGCATAAAATACTGAAAATGGTATCATGAGTTTAAATGAGAAAATATTTTAAAAATCAATTTTATCCTTTTGAAAGCAAAAGAAAAGCTACTAAAAAAGCTACCAAGAAAAAAATCCCAGCCACTTAGTGTACATAAAAATGGCAAAAAGGCTTAACACACAGATGCACCAGCTGTTTAAGTGCTAAATATCACAACTGATTTTTTTTTTAACTTTTCCATACAAAACCTACTGCAGTTAGTAGACACAATTAGAACTGAATAAAAGCACTGATTTGGGGTTTTCGATAAGATGGTAAGAAGCTTGCATTTTTTTTTAAGAAAAAGATAATTTCCATCCTCTAGAAAAACTTTTATCTACTATAACGTTCCGTTGATACACAATAAATGACTCTAAATATTCCTTTGAAAATGAATAAAATACATCTGGAAATAAAATCAGTTTAGTTCCGCATTTCCGCTCTCTCAGACCCAGTGTCTAGCTCTTACTTAGAGCCTCCTGGCTCCCGGAAATAGGTCTGGGGAAGCCCCGGAGCTACAGCTGTGCAGCCCCCCAACTCCCACTCTCTCTGCCTCCCAGAGTTGCGAGCGATAAACGAAATAACCTAGGTAAGTCCAATGTGCAGCATAGAGTGAGGGCTCAGGAAATACTAGCTGGGGTTTTAATTACTATGTGTTCAGCATGTAATAAAATCCATATGTTCAGCATAAAAAAAAAATGGAGTCCAGCTAAGTCACGAGACCTTTTTAAACAATACTGACAACAGCCTGTAAGTAGAAACTGCAGTGGGACCGACCTGCCGAGGAGTTCCTGCCGTGGTGCAGGGGGTTAAAGACCTGGCGTTGTCTCTGTGGCGTCGCCGGTTTGATCCCTGGCCCAGTTCAGTGGGCGAAGGATCCCACATTGCCACAGCTGCAGTGTAGGCCACATATGTGGCTCAGAAATGATCCCTGGCCCAGGAACTTCCATAGGCTGCGGGTGCAGATGACAAAGCAAAAAATAAGTGTGGCGATATGAAGCACACCCAAACTGCGGCATTCGTGAAACAATTATAAATGTAAGACACCTTGGAAATGCAGCGGAGCTCAACGTCAAAGGAAAACGTCTATGAAAACATTGCTTTGATCTTCCTATCACCTTACACAAGGCAGAAATCTACTAGGTGCTGGCTGAAATATGTAATCACCATTCAATCTTTGTGTACTGAGAACTTTCTATGTGCCTTACCCAGGGACCTACTGGTATAACAAAGGAAAATGTTTACCCGCATTTAGAACCAAAGAAGGAAGCATCTGTATGGACAGTATTCTTTTCAAGACAAAATATGGCTTCTCCTTTACCACCTTCCCCCAATCTAAGCTTTCCTCAAGGCAAATGCTATCACCATATTTCCTTATTTTTTCACAAACACCCACTACTGTCTACTCCGTGCCAAGAATGTCTAGTGACAAGGAATTCAGCAAGGTTTAAGGAAGTTACATTTCGTGAAGTTACCAGTCTGGGTCAGGAAAAAAAATTAAGTAACAATGCAAACATTTATAAAAGGCGACTACAGAAAGTGTTCTGAGGTTGGCACATCAGTGTACAATGCACACATCTACTACAGTCTCAGAGATTGGAGTGTGCCTTCCCGAGGCAGTGGCATTTAAGGTGAGACGAGAAGACCGAGGTGGGGGGGCAGAGAGAAATACAGGTGGAAAGGTAAAAGGCAAGAGGGAGAAGGAGCTGGAAAGCCACGGTAAGACTGTTTGGAACTCCATATAAACCTGATTCCCGTATAAAGAACATTCACCAACTACTTCTCATTACCTTAGAGCCCGATTTAGTATGCAGTGACCGTCATTCCCAATTTACTCTACTCATAAGTCAAATTCAATTTTACTTTACAGCAAGTCATGAGTTGCTCTCTACACCTATGAGTTCTCAATGCTACGGAAACCACCTTTCATCCCCTCAAGCAGGGGTTTAAAGGTGGGGGGAGGAGGACAGGCCATGCAGTTGGCAAGTCCCAAGGAAAAAAAGGCAATTAAAAAATGACCCCAAAAGTAGGCTTATAAATCCATCATTTCATTAGAAAATAAAGAATAAATAATCTTAAGAAACATGAAACTGTAACAACAGGAGAGACATGCAAGGAAAAGTTATATAAATCCTTGCAGTTGTTAAGAATAACTAACTAGTTTCCTACCAGACACTGCAACAAGACTACAGATGACGCTACTCAATCCTCAGCTTTCTCATATTCATGGAGGACCACCGCGCTTATAAAAACTGTGGCTGCCTATCAGGAAGGATTATCATATAACAGGATGCCTTATTATGAAAAATGTCTTAAGTCCAAAAATACTACTACTTGAAAAATTTAAAGATAATGAATTTAGGATAAATGTTATAAATTAGATATCTATAGTGTCTATTCAGCAAATAGTCATTTCAGTAAAATAGAAAATGGCTCCATTCTGAGACTCGCTCAAAACTTACTCATTTGTTTGAAAAAAATCAAAATAAATACCAAAACAAAGTATGGCATTATCCTTATCACAAAACTAATTCTGACCATATCATGCAAGTAAAAGACTGGTTGAGCGGTGTCAAAACAGAAATTTGAAACGTTATCTTCATGAAAACTATTTAAATTGATCATTTAAAAACCTCTACCATTGCCTAAAATGCTTACTGAAAAGTGGCAGTATAAAGTTTTATACTAAAATATCTCAATGGTGCCTAAAACTCTATAATAGAAGTAGACAGAAAATCTTTATCGACAGTTTTTATTTTACTCCCTTTCTTCTTACTAAATGTATGTTAACAAAAAAAACCCTCAAATGATCTAGACAAAAGCTTTTAGCTCAACACATAATTGCAAGAAAATTACAATAATTGTACCAATTAAAATAATCTTGAATGAACAGTATGTCATCTTAATGTTCCAGTGGTTTATAGAGGGATCTACTTAATTAGCTAAAATTGCTTTCCAGTGTTAGTATCAAATGTCATTTGTTAAAAGTTGAACAATTTAGAAAATAATTTAACAAAGCAATTTTACCAAACACCAAGAACCAACATTTTCTTTTTCAGCTGAATAAAGCAGGCAGATGTGTCATCAAATTGCTATAGAAATAAATGAGGCTTTTTATGGAATAAAAAAACTTTACTACCAGCGTTAAAAATACTATTTTCTGATTGTTTTTACCAAATCAGATTTCTTTAATAAAATAAATGAATATCAATTACATACTGCTGCTTTTTGTCTGCTGTAAATAAAACTTTTTATTATTCAAATGGCAGGCAACAGCATCAAAGAACTCAACTACGGTTAAATAGAAAGTCATCTAAATTATCCTAATATATTCCAATATATGATTTTTCAATATGTTGACCAAATTGTCTTCCTACAGTTTTTCACCCCAAATCATCTTAAATTTAATTATTTTAAGTCAATTCCTTAAGGAATTCTCAAAGATTCTTACAACATTGTCCTTTTCTCTTCCTTAGACTAGCTACAAAATAGTTTTTGTAAGTATTGCAGGCATTATGGACATACTTATTTCTTTAAAAGAAAAAAGGCATCTCAGAATCACCCTGTATCCATTCATGGCTGGCAGGTGCACCGAGAACAGAAGTCTAAAATAATAGATTAATCTAACAGAAAGACAAAGTTCTCGTTATACCTCCAATATATAATATTTTATGTTTATTTGTACAAAATAAAATATTCCCTCTACAAAATTCAATTTATTTTTATATATACTATATAGTATATATGCATATATACTATATGTAGACATAAGAGCTAAAGCATATATACTATTATGTATATAATAGTATTATTCACAAAAGCTGAAACTTGGAAGCAACCCCTGTGTCCATCAACACATGAAATGGAAAGCAAAGTGTCTACACATAGTATATATATAGTATATATGCTTTAGTTCTTATGTCTCTCTGATGCATTTTAAGCTAATTTTTGTATATGGTGTTAGGTATATACGCTTTAGCTCATATATAATATTTATATACATAAAACTCTATAATTAATAATAAATATAACTCAGATTAATGAAATATATACATATTCATATATATTTCATTAACTTGAGAGCTGTAGGTTCTAATCATACTTGACCTCATTGATGGACTGTCCATCTGACCTGCTTTAGGATCTGAGTTGGCTAACTTGGCTTCACGGCTAGACTGCAGCTCTTAAAACACTAATGGAACAAAATGCCTCCTGTGACGACTTGTTCCTTGCCTTTCAGAGGTATGGGCTGACTCTAACATTTGAATCAATCTATCAAGTGTGGTTTGTGATTCATCCTGCCACCATGAAACAAAATGGCAGGTTTCTTTCTAAAGCTTCCACCAGAGCTATGTAACATACAGAATGATTTTCAATTACACTTGCCATGGGTTTGTAAAGGTTACCGAAATCACATGAGTACACTAATATAAAAGAGTACAGCTCTTAGATTTAACTTAAAATATGTCCTTAAGTAAAAATGTTAACAAAACAACAAATATTTACTGAACAATCACTATGGAGGACAAAAGGAACGGGAAGAGGAAAAACTTTTAATAAGAACCAGGTACTTCATATTTGTAGCCTCCTATTTGCTCAACTCATAGCATTTATCATCCTTTATTGCAATTATTTACTGTGTCTCTTCCACTGCTTTAAAATTTCTTTTAAAATTTTTAACTTGTAGGAAAGTTGAAAGAACAGGACAACCAACACTCAAGCACACCCCACCTAGACGCACCAACTGTCACCACACTTCCTGATGCACCTGCTAGCTCCTTCCCCCCCATCTGTCCAGAGACAGGTACACGCACTCCCATAACTTACACATATCCACGGGTATACTCTCACACACACACCATCTCAATGGGTATTTTACACCCAAATACTTCAGCATAACTCTCCCCCAAACACTCTTAACGCACCTAAGGAAATAAACATCAATTCAAAAACTCAAATTCCCCAGCTGTCTGCAAAATGCCCTTCAGTGCTCTTTCTACTGATACAGAATCCAGTCACAGCTACACTGCATTTTGGCTGTGAGATCTCTTCAGTCTCCCCCAGTGGCCAATATGGAATCCAAGCCAGCTGTCTTGTAGAATGTTCCACATTCTGGCTTCAGCTGTTTCCTCATAATCAGAATCGTAGTAAAAGACGGCTGGCAACAATACCACGTAGGTGATGTGGTTCCTTCTACTGCATTTTATCTAGAGGCCTATGATGCTCTGCATCCCGTTAATGACGTCAGCCTTGGCGGTCTGACTGAGCGTGGTGACAGCGGATCTCTTCCCTGCAAGGGTATTTCTGCTTTGTAATTATATGTAACCTAGGGAGTGATATTTGCAACCATGTACAACTCCTGTTCCCCAAAAACTTTCCCCAGTGGTTTCTGTAATCACCAATGATCCTTGCTTGAATCAACTATTACACTGGGAATTTAAAAAATGATAATTTTTCTATTTCACTCATTTTTACTAGCTGGCATTCTTCTGTGATTAAAAATACATATTCCTTTTTTTCTCTAAGTATTCAGAATTTTTTTTTTGATATGTTATAATCCATTACTATCATTTCTCTCTGTGATTCTCAAACAGGCCCAAATCTGAAAGGTGCTTCTCTAAGCTAAGGCCTACGCAGACTCCACTGTCTCTGAGCATGTCCTTCTTATTTTTCTGGCACAATGACGCTGGCTCCCCTTAAGCTTTCCCTGCCTTAGACCTGGAATTAGCCATTTCTTCAAGAAGTCCCAATCAGACACCAAGATTTAGATTTCAGACGTGCTCACAATTTGGGTATTTTGGCTTCCTTTTGGTGGACAAAGCTAGGGAAAATCTCATTTTAAATTATGAGTTAATGTTTAATATCTCCAAATCCAATCTAACACTATAGTGCTCTTCCTAATTTCTTACATTCAGTATTTGCATTTCCTTTTGCTCGTAGGCAAAATATCTACTTATCCATTCTGTTTACTATTATTTACCTTATCCTATGATACATTCAAAAGGATTTCGTGAATATAATAACAATACTATTACCAAGAACAAACCTACTAAGCTCAAGATTGCTTTGCAGTTAATTTTGTCCTCGGTATATTCTACTAAAAATACAGAGTCAGAGAACTGGGTTCAAAGGTATCTGAATTAATTTTTTCATGTGGTTATATTATCAATTTCATTTACCATTAGGAACATTTTTTTTCTGTCTGTATTCAATATCACAGTGTGCTTTCTCCTATCCTCTTTAATTTTATTTTTTTGAATATGACATAAACGGCAAACTACAGAAAAATGTACAGAGACATCTCATTCCCCAATGAAGCATCCTCTTTAGATCAACATTTTCATCAGTTTCTGGCTTGCCCCTCCTGTGGGTTTGTTTCGTATTTTTACAAAAAACAATCTATATCTACATATTTATATACAGATGTTCTTAGTCCCTCTTTTTTCTTATATAAACAGAGGTATGTTATACGCTCTCGCACTTTGTATTTTTCACTGACTAACATATCCTGGAAATTCCTCCATATCAAATCAGAGTTTCTGCTCATTTTCTACAGTCACCAAATACTCCACCATGGTAGATGGGCCATAATTTATTCAACCAATGTCCCCCTAAATGTGCATCTATGTTGTTCTGCTAGAGGTAAGGTCACAATAAATAGTCTTATACAAGCATTGTTTTGGGGTTGTGGAGGTGAATGTTCAGAGCAAATTCCTATAAGCGGGACTTGGGGACGAAAAGGAAATACATATTTACTTGCTCATCATTGTTTCTCCAACATTGAACGGCAGGGCCTGCAAGCAGTAGACACTCACGAAAAAAATTATGAGTTTTTTTGAGAGCTTTAAAAACGTCTTGTTTATTTTCACATCTACCCTGCTTCTATTTCCTGAGAACACAGACTTACTTTCCCCAATTCTCACCCTCTTCACAGAATATGCAGGGGGCCCAGTGCTTGGAACTCTGAGCACACAGGCCTTAAAACGTGAAAAACTGATCAACGTTTCTGTCCTCCTGAGACGCTGTATACCTCTAGGCATTATATTCAGTTCAAGGAAGGGGAAGAGACTGACGTGAGTCCTATTCTGGACCGAAACCAAAAATTGTGCTCATCTAGCAAACGGTCATTATTATACAGCACCTGTGACATGATGCAAATGCTTACCCATGAAATAAAACAGTATTTTACTACACAGCCAAGGGGACAATTAATCACGTAGCTCATTATAAAACGATGACTCTAAAACATCAAAGGGCAGGTGCAATTCAGTGACAGTGCTCTCCAGGCCCTGGGAGCTGTGTGCCACTGTCACCTACTGGGACACCTACTTGAGAGAGCCCACACAGTAATTTACAGCAAGACCTACACGAGCTCAAGCCCGTAAACCAACGCCACAACCATCCTCCATCCTAAACTCAGTTATTTACCTAGAAGATACTAGAGAGGATATGCACATGAAAAAATGGGGACTGGAAAATAATGAAAACCATATGCTGACTAAACCCTTAGAAAATTATTTGCAATCTTAAAAGTTTTAATATATGAACTCTACACTGAATAGCTTGTTAGATTTCGTATTTCATTTCCTTGTTCAAAATAATAGTTCCAATTACACTAAATTTTATAAAATTGTATAGTTCCCTTACATTATCTTTTTTCTAAGAGAAATTTTTGAGTTGCAATTGAAAATTCTGAAGGCAGTAAGTATTCTGATAAACAAAAAGGATTATAATTTTGTTTGTCAATTTGACAAGAAAGTGGTAACTCTTAAAACCTGACATACTTGACATTTTACTGAGTCTTAACTATATGTCTTTCCAGAAAAAAATTAATCAGTTTCTTTATCAGAAGTAGATTTTAAAAACACTTCAACTGACTGACAATAAAAGAACAGTAAATTCCTTTATTGTTTAATGCAAAGAATGTTTTCCAGCCAGTATTTACAGTTCCCCAAATCCTTCAGATATAAAGCTGTGAAAATACCTGCATTAATGACTTGGAAAATGCAACCTCCTTAGTAATATTCACTGACGACACTTGGAATAAAAAGTAAAACGGAAATAAGTAATAGTGTTTTAAGGTTTGCATTTTGGATATATAAATACATAAAGCTAACAGGTCTATTAATTAAACACTTTTTAGTCACAGAGGTTACACCGAGAAAGGATGAATATGTCCAAACAAAGCTTTGAATGCTGAGTGATGGGGTGAGTACCTGTGCTAACACAACTCTGAAATCATAATGGAATTAATGAAAACGACTGATTGAAACTAGAACTATACATTTTATACATATTATTATTTTGTATTCATCTTGCCTTATATGCATTAACTATTTTCAGAAAAGTCAACTCGATCTAACATAAAGTTAAATATCAAGAGGTTAAAGTACCTTTCATAGATGGTTTTTAATGTCATTTGATCTGGAATGCCTTCGGTCTCTTCCAAGTATAATATGAGCCATGAAGTTCGGTATGGCCACTGCTCTGTAAGGTTGATCCAGCTAGCCAGCCTGTCCCAGTTGAAACTTATCTGATTGGCTCTCAGTAATCGCCCTTTAGAGAAGACAAAAACATTTTAAAATTAATAGGTGTTTGACGTTAAGTCAAATATCTCATATATTTACAGATAGTTTAACTTTTAAATCTTGAAAAATTTGCCACTGAATTTATACTACAAATTCAAACCTAGTATTTATATGGCTTCTATAATCCAAAGAGCTGTACTGGAAAACTCTTAGGGCTTAAACACAATTCTGTTTAATTCTGTAGTGATTTTTTGTGATTTGCCATTGTGCTATAACTGCTTTGGTGACATTTATGCAGGCAAAAATTTTTCAGAACTGTGTGTCAGGTAGTCTCAACACTGCCCATAATCATACAGCAGGACATGAGTGTACCCACAATGGGCCCCATGCTCAAATATGAACTGTCCCTTTCCCTAATACTAATGGACGTCTACATATAATTCCCCCATCCACTTTTTCCCATATCCTCAGATCCTCATTCCCTCAACAAATCTGCTTCTATGTGCGAACTACACTATCATCACTGGATTCCTTTCTCCCTGGAAAGTGGAATCTGGTCGGCTAAATCAGCGACAGGGTCTTAACCTTCAGTCCAAGTGAGCTACAGTCACATGCACTTGAGAGCTACAAAAACTCACTGCAATATCACGATACATGAAAATATATGAAACTACTGTTGGAGATAGAATGCTTCACAAAACTGACATGGTCCCAGTCCTCACGAAGCTCACACTCCAGAGGGGCAGACAAACACATCGAGCAAAAAGCATGAAATGAATGAATCACGAGTTGTGATGGGAGGAGGCCGACTCTAGCGGAGTAAATACAGGCTAACACGGAGCTAGAAGTGTAAGAATCTACCAGGAGCAAGTAATTAAAATGTGCCTGCAACACTGATAATACACTTCTTGAACTTTTAAAGATGGGAAGACTAGTGAAAAAACTTTTAGAACTAAACTGGAGATACAGGTTAAAACAAGATATATGTATTCATTTTTGTCACTAATGGCTTTATCCCCAAAATATTAATTTAATAATAAATAGTGTGAAGTCTTCAAATCTAACTACAGTTGCTTTACTGAGTTTTTAAGACTCACTCATTCTGTATGTTAGTTACTCATGTCAGAGATGGAAGACCCACCTCCCTAAAAGAAGGCAGGGGTGCACTGGACAAAACAGCCACAGCACTACGAGATCTACCCACTCTGTTGTGGGAGAATAGAAACTGCACGTCAAACCCAGAAGGCGCGGCTGAGGGAAGGTTCCCTTAAGAATGTAGCCACTAGGAATTCACCTTGTGGCACAGCGGGTTAAGAAGCCAACACATTGTCCATGAGGATGTGGGTTCCATCCCCGGCCTGGATCAGTGGGTTAAGGATCCAGCATTGCCACAAGCGGCAATCCAGCATTGAGGTGGCTCTGGTGCAGGGCTGGCAGCTGCAGCCCCAATTCAGTCCCGAGCCCAGGAACTTCTACATGCTGCATGTACAGCCGTAGGGGGGAGAAAAAAAAAGGGAATGTAACCGCTAGAACTAAGCCCTGCAGGGTGAGTACAGGTCTGGGGAGGGAGGCCGGAAGCAAGGGAAGGGAGGAAGGTCAGGACATTCAAACAAAAGAACAGCAAAGGCAGTCATGAATTCATGAAGCCAGTAAACGGAGAGAACTGAAGCACGGTTTTGAAAGTGTGAGTGAATAAAAATAGTGTAGGTATGCCAAGTGTTCTAGCATATAATAGATAAGAAATAAAGCAGTAGCAAGAAAATATTTTGCCCAATGAATGTGTCCAAGGTTATTTTGTAATATTATCCTCCAAAATAATCCAATAAAACAAGTTTTAAAGAACGTTTGATAAAATAAAGTACAATTTTAAAGGAGGAAACCACTTAAATACTAATACTTTATATACTAAAGTCCCAAATTATTTTCTGCTATTAGTCCCATCCATTGTATGACTGTCCTAAGAGCAGCAACCATTCATATAGTGTTCAATAGATAATGTTATATGCGAAAGGAAAACACGTAAACCCAGAATTTTAACATTTTAAATTTTAAGTTAAATATACTCAGCTATACAACTTAGCATAGAACTATTTTTATACAAGGAAAAAAACTAAACCTGAGATGAAATTGAAAAAAATTTAAATCACCCAGTTTTAAAATAAGACAACTTACAGTTGATTTTCACTGTCAAAGCTAATACTGGTTTTATTGACACACAATGCATATAAAACCAGTATTGAGCAGTGTAAACATATCAACAGAATACACACATCCTTTTGTTTCTGAAACTAAAACTGCTTTGTTAATATTAAAGCCTATTCCCTACCATACCACAGGAAGAAAACAAAAGTCACCTGTCACAGAAACAATATTAAGCAATCTTCGCATGGTCTGAGGACTTATGTCGCTGAACCAGTCCTCTGTAACCAGCAGCTTTGTCAGATCAAAGGACATCTGCCGAGTGATGGTTCTCTGTACCTGCCGTCTTCGGTAAGTGTCCTGGAATAGCACGTCGTCGTGAGAACAAACCCAGCCTTCAAGCCCAAGAACTTAAGCTTTCTGAGAAGTTAACGTATGTTTATGACAACAACAAAAACAATCCGAAATTTTAGTCAAAGAGGAAGATTATACAGTAATAAAAAGAAGTATTACTCCCTGAGGCCCAATAGTTCACACAACTATTAGAAAGAAAGTAATATTAGCAGCAACTGCATCAAACGCTGCGGTTCAGTTTCAGAGCTGCCGTGATGTACAAAGAAAGCTCTGCCTTGAAGATTATAAACCCACAGAACTGAGTAAAGAAAATTCAGTTCAAATTCTTACAGGAGCTGAGTGTTTATACGAACCCTGAAATAATTAAGAAAATAACCCCTTGTCTAGATTTAAGGATCCAGCACTTTGACATTTAGGATATTTGAAAATGTGTGCCAGCTATTTAGAGGGTGCAGCTGCTCTAACCACGCTCCTGTGTGCCTAAGAGTTGAAATCACTCTACTGGGCAGGAGGGGCAGGGAGACCCACCTCATCAGAGGACGAACAGGCACCACAGAGGTGGTTCTCATCTAACGTCATGAAACCGAGAATGTGGATGCAATCACAGGGAACCCAAGAGACCAGACGCCCAGGAGAGAAATTCAAAATGACAAGTCATACCCTCCCCTGAATTTAGAGTCACTAATTGTCATTCCTAATATTAACTTTTACATCCATACTTGTATTTGGTAGGGGCTTAAAATCAAGACCTC
Source organism: Catagonus wagneri (assembly GCA_004024745.2). Taxonomy (NCBI): domain Eukaryota; kingdom Metazoa; phylum Chordata; class Mammalia; order Artiodactyla; family Tayassuidae; genus Catagonus; species Catagonus wagneri. The sequence goes on from PVHT021183517.1 coordinate 4,325,975, forward strand.
ACTGAAAACACATTTTTTTAAAATGTAAAACATCCCAGTTTAAAGTTAGCAAACTGGGGGCGGGGTGAGGGAGTCAGTGCCGACGCCAGCCCAGCAGAGCCGTCCCAAGTGGCACCACCGCCTTGACTTTCCTGCACGTGGAACCTCACAAACAGCGGGGGAGGAGCGGCAACAACAGACAGACCAAGCAAGGACTTTCCTCGCACAGCCTCTCCGCCCCCACAGGCTTGGCAGCAGCGGGCCCCTGGAATGAGCACAGCCTGACCTGGAATGAACCCAGTGTCTGTCTACACCCTCGATGAACGCATCTGGGGAGCTTTCATCTCGCTCTCAGGTTCTGATTCGGCTGGTCTGGGGCCTGGAGCGGCACCCGGGCCGAGAGCGGGTTGGTGGGGACAGGACTGCTCTATAATTTACCGTTATTACGGCTCTGGGTTCAGGCATTCTCTGAAAAACCACCTGAAGCTGAAAGGAAATCCAATGATAGCATTTACTTGATGAGCTTAATGCAGTATTTACAAGAAATTAAGTGGCATCACCTTAGTTTTATTTGAATAACAGCAACACAAACATATGGCTCAAAACAAATGGCATCCTACCCGTCTATTGAGGGCCGTCTTGCTACCGAGTTTCGTCATCTCTCCAAGGCTGTTCTGTGAAACTCTTCTGTCAGCATCTTCCTGCACCCCTTAAACAATTTATCAAGATTCAGTAAGTCCGAAAGAGAAAGACAAATACCATATGATATCACTTATATCTGGAATCTTACACACGGCACAAATGAACCTTACCACAGAAAAGAAATGCATGAACTTGGAGAACAGATGCGTGGTTGACAAGGGCGAGGGGAGGGAGTGGGATGGACTAGGAGTCTGGAGTTAATAGATGCAAACTATTGCATTTGGAGTGGATATGCAATGAGATCCTGCTGCACAGCACAGGGAACTATGTCTAGTCATTTATGATAGAATATGATGGAGGATAATGTGAGAAAAAGAATGTATATACGTGTGTGACTGAATCACTTTGCTATACAGCAGAAACTGACAGAACACTGTAAACTATGATGGAAAAAACTAAAATCATTAAAAAAAGGAATTTATCAAGGAGTTCCCATCATGGCTCAGTGGTTAACAAATCCAACTAGGAACCATGAGGTTGCGGGTTCTATCCCTGGCCTCGTTCAGTGGGTTAAGGATCCGGCATTGCCGTGAGCTATGGTGTAGGTTGTAGACACGGCTCGGATCCCTCATTGCTGTGGCGTAGACTGGCTGCTACAGCTCCGATTAGACCCCTAGCCTGGGAACCTCCATGTGCTGCAAGTGCAGCCCCAGAAAAGGCAAAAAGACAAAAAAAAAAAAAAAGAATTTATCAAGAAAGCACCATGTGTACTAACACTGTGTTGTAAACGATATTTTAAGAGTAGTGAAATAAGAGTATTTTTCAAGGTAAAAGGAGACCTACCATAAAAGACTATGGAACTACTTCTAACCCAAGTACCTGAGGAACTTGATCTTTACCTGTGTTATCCGAGCAAGGCACATCCCCATTGGTGGTCGAGGTTACAAGAAATTTCCTGGCACTGCTTAGCCCACGACTGTTGAGGAAAACGGGCAGGTGAACTATATTGCGCATGTAGTCGTGGCCATTGATGTTTGAGTCACGAAGCACGCTGTTGAGGTTCTGGTTAATCGCCTTTATAATAATATGCGGATCACTTGCAAAAATGGCAATGAATGGGCCTTTTGAAAACAGAACTCGGACCTGTGTCAAAGGGATGTATATTTATGATATCAATTTTAAATTATCCAAAGTAATAAAACATCTCTTCAAAATCTGTGCTATCTTTTCATGACTGTGTTTTTAAAATAACATTTCCTTTGCATCAAAACATTATTCTATGTGGAAACAAACTCTACTGAAGTCTCAATCCCCTTTTTTCACCATCTGACAATTTTTCACCATCTGGCAGTGATAAAACCTCCAAAGAAAACACTCAATCCTGCCTTAGTTTGAGACACTTAGGAAAAGTAAGGGTAAGACTGAATACATCTGATGTTCTGAACACACAGGTCTGTGCTCACGGTTACACACCGCTGATCACAACACACCTTACTGCTGTGCCCTACTTTACTCCAGACTACGCATTCTGTGGTTCCCTACCCTGACCTCTATTCTAGCCGTAACTATCTGTAAAGAAAACCTAGAGACACTTATAGACACTCTGTTCGCCTTCTTCCTCACGCTGCCAATAAGCTAGAATTCTTTAAATCGGCTTGTGATGAAAGTTTTACTCTTGCTATGTTTCTGCATAAAATATGGTTGTTTTTACAAAAGAAAAAGTATTCTTCAAATTCTGCTGGAGATACTCATGAAGTTACTCCTCTCAGCTGCCCCCCGCGTGACAATTACAAGCCTCAAGGAGGTGAAGACGTACAGTGTCCAGCATCTGGAGAACTTTGTCCTGCTCACAGGCGTCTAATCCGTCGATGATAACCACCAGCCTTGTCTGATTCTGAGTGAAGCTGTCGATGGTTTTGGCCATCCTGGCCATCAATTCCACTTCACACTTAAGAACCTGTGCAAAGGAAAGGACAGATGGCACTGAAGATTCGAGAAAGTTAGGCGCACTTCTTTAAAAAGCCTGAGAAGAAAGACAAAGCCTCGCTGCCAGCTGTGGTTCCAGGCAAAACCGAAGCGGATGCCTCACAATTTACGAGGTCACGTCACCTAAATTAGAGCATTTCTTACAGTGAGGGAGACATGGTCCTATCCACTTTAAAAGGACAGACGTGGCCGACTGACCTACTTGCCAAGATCACATGCTTTGAATGGCAGGAGACGGACTGAAGCCAAATCCCAACGATCCAAACCCCACACTGCAGCCGGCTCCCTTATCAAGTCACCTTGATCAAAGGAAGGGGCTACAGATAATTGTATAAAGTCCTTTTCACTCTAAAAGTACGATCCTTTCTTGTATTTGGTGGTTTAATCTTCTTACTCTGCCAGGCCCTAGAAGAACCTATATTATGAGGCAGTAATTACCACCTGGGAAGTAATCTGCTAACTCCTCTGAGTATCTTATAAAAGTCTATTTTATAAAAACAGGTTATTGTGACAACTTTCCCCACTCCATGTATGCATTCTCACAGGAAAAATCTGGCATAAAGCTAAAAACAATCGCGACACCGTGACAGGCCCACAGACGCGCTGGAGCCCCACGCCCTGGAGCGGGGAGCGCATTCACCCCAGAGCTGTTTCCAGTAACCAGTGGCGCTTACTTTCATGAACCCCTCACTTTTCAGTTTGTGCAGCTTGGAGGCAGCGCTGTGGAGGCGCTTCCTTTGAGAATTCAGAAGGGAGTCCAGCACCTGCCACCACGTACGACAGTTCAACACAACGGCCAAGCCCACTACCGATGCGATTGATATGAGGACGGCATTCACCGTCAGATGTTTGGGGTCAACTCTGAATATCGCCAGAAGGGTGATTCCAGTAATGATGCAGCCGAAGATGAAAAGGAAGATGACGAAAGACGGCAGGCAACATGTCTTTTTCCATTTCTTTTTACCTGTAACATAACAGATGGTTTTAACAGTTACTTACACATCAAGCACCTAGAAAATCCCAGTCACTGCGGTGGCAGCACGTGATGAACTGACGTTCACGGTTCTCGCGCATTTCTTTCATCCCACCCTCAACCACTGCACACACACAAAGAGAAGCAAGTCCTACCCTGCGTATCTTCGGTCTTAAATACTCGAAAAAGCCTGGTGGCCAAAAAGCCAAACTCTCTCTCACAAGCATCCGAGAGTGTGGCGATCATCTCAGCCATTGACGTTTCTCCACCTACACTGGACAGCCTGTTATAATCTGTGAACAGAAACCTGGAGCGAAGGGGAACAGAACGTTAGTCAGCCATCTAGAGAGACAATCTCAACACGGGTTATCTCTGTTCCATTTATCCTGTATTTTCTTCATGTCTCTTTCAAAATACTGTTTCTAAAACCCCAAGGCAGGCGAACAACTTGTAGTCAGGTATCTTCCATTTCTAACATCTTACATACTTTTCTTAGAAATAATAAAGTTAAACGTAACAGAGTTACACGAAGTGATTCTGACTAAAGGCAGAAAGAGAAAACGGTATGACAAGGCTTACACCAGCAAGGAACCAGAGATCCCAGCAGATCTCATGATGCGACGACCAAAGGTGGCACCGCCTATCAGCCAAAAAAGCAAGTCCTCTAAGCATCCTTATTAGAAGAGATTGGAATCTTGAGGAAATTAGAATCTTGAGGAAAAAGTTATCGTGATTAAGAACTGAATACCATTTAAAAACTCAAGCTTATTATGTCTTATTTATAGCTTAAACATCTATCAGGAATTCAGAAAGAAGTTGTAAAATATTCTTTTCATAGTTTTTCTGTCTAATAACTGAGTTATTCGTACTTTGATTCTCTGAATGAATATTACTTCTGCATTAGTTCCTTTCTATCCTTCTTTCCCTAAATTAAACTCTCATGTTAATCCAGCAGATAGGTATCACTTTCAAAACTACCATCTAGGGAGTTCCCGTTGCGACTCAGCAGGTTATAAACCCAACTAGTATCCATAAGGATGCTGGTTCTATCCCTGGTCTTGCTCAGTGGGTTAAGGATCCGGTGTTGCCATGAGCTGTGCTGTAGGTTGCAAAGACGGCTCGGATCTCACATTGCTGTGGCATAGGCTGGCGGCTGTAGCTCCAATTCGACCCCCAGCCTGGGAATTGATTCATATACTGTGGGTGTGGCCCTTAAAAGCAAAAAAAAAAAAAAAAATCTAGGATCACAATGTACTAGGTATATGTACAGTTTAGATTAATGCTGTGTTTCGGGGTTTGGCTTGCTTTGGTTTGGCTTTGTTTAGGGCCGTACCCGCGGCATGTGGAGATTCTCAGACTAGGGGTCGAATTGGATCTAGAGCTGCTGGCCTACACCACAGCCACAGCAACACGGGATCCAAGTCTTCGACCTACATTGCAGCTCACAGCAATGCTGGATCCTTAACCCACTGAGCGAGGCCGGGGATCGAACCTGCATCCTCATGGACACTAGTTGGATTAGTTTCTGCTGTGCCACAA